>MU181957.1:707365-720213 GCA_016904865.1 Pissodes strobi
CCTTTTATTTCATTACCCTTGGACAACATATATATAAAAAACCTACAGTACTATGTAGTCTTCTACTTTGCTAACCGGAGTGGTGTCCTATTGAAAGGGATTTTATAATCCTGTACCCACTCTATTATTGAACTGTTTACATTTAATTTCTGCTAATTTTGAACGTATAATTCTAGTTCAGACGGTTGGCTAATTAAATTATTGAAAGGGAGGGCTAAGGAACGAATCCCACGGACTATAGTTGTTTCTGTAATTGATACAGTAGTTGTCTTGGCAGGATTTAGTACTCTCTTCGAGATTTAATGTTGATGGTCTGAGGACATTGCAGTTGGCAGCTGATGGATACTTCTCTATCATACTGTTTGTTTTTTTTTTTTTTTATCTTTTAGTCCTTTTAATAAGTAATTGTCCCATCTAAACTATCTGAGTATGTAGTTCTGGCCTCGCAGGTGTGATTTCGTCGTTTTTTTTTTTTGCCTACACCTACACAGCTAGGTGGTCGTGACCATCTGGTGCTTCTGATGTTGGTAAATCTTGATTCGGATAAAATATTTCCTCAGCTAGCGTGAGAGGATCTTCTAATGCATTTGCAAATGCAAAAGATTTTCCTTGGTTTTGCTACTTATGATATCGATTGCATCTGCAAATGCAACGATCTATTAGCCTATTTACAGCATCTGCAAATGCTGCAATTTCTGTTTTTGAACAGAAAAATAGGTTCATGAATATGTTCACTATCTGCAACTGCAATTGCAGACAGTGGGTCCGATCGATTGTATCTGCTAATACAACGAACTATTCACCTTTTTGCTTGCTGCTTAACCCACCCTGGTTATGCTTTCGACTGCATCTGCAAATGCATCGATTTTTTAGCATATTTACAGTATCTGCAAATACTGTAATTTCTGTTTTGAATAGAAACCAAGAGTGTAATAATTCGCTACCTCCAATGCAATGATTTTATGTAAGAGGGTTGCAATAGTATGGTGGTTATTTGTTTTTGTATCTGCAAATACATAGCACTATACCGTTTTATTTTTGTCAGTACGTATATCCTTTACATCGGCAAATGTAGGGACATAGTGTGCCTCTAACTACTTTTACATAATATACTTACTGGGGTGGAGGCTGTTTTAGTTAAAGTTATTCGCATCTGCAAATGCGAATTTGTAAATAGGTATTATTATTATTTATTAACATCTCCTGCAAGCAATGTTTACTCCAATTTTTTCCCTCACCGGACGGCTCATGACAACACGAATTGTTTTAAAATAATGCGTTCCGGTATTACATTGCTTCGACAAAGCCGAACGCTAACATTCCGCCTTTTTCCCTTAATTTTGGGTTAGTTTTGGTTAGCACTTTTAGTTCTTGTTGATTGAGCCTCCGTTGCGAGCAAAGCCAACGGAGGGCCATGCAAAGCTATAATAATACCCAACTTGGGATTTAGTCGCTCGTAAATTATGCGTCAGCTTGCCTTTGTGGCTAGTTTTTAGGGGGTAATTTCGTGAGAAAAGGGCACTCTTGGACTTACTCAAAATTAAAATTTTTTTTTTTTTGAAAAGTATTTGTTAATACAGTAATAGCAATAATTACAATATACATAGTCCTCATTCCTCTAGACAGTGTTTTTGAACACTGGTATTGAGGATAATTGCATTTTAGTAATAATAACAGTATGATTTCCTATAAACTCTCTAGTATTGTGGCTATGAATATCCTTTGAAAATATTATGATAATATTTTAATTTTGAGTTTTATTTATTATCCTGTAAATAAGTTTATTCTGTTCAAATTTTAATACCTTATGTAATTGCCATACTCTTAAGTTTTCATATAGATCTGCAGTATGAGTCAGTGGATCATAATTAAATATAACTTTGATTTTTATTTTGCAATATTTGCATCGAATCGAATTGTAGTTTACAGTCCCACATGTGCCCCATACGGGGATCAAATATCGAAAACGTAATGATACGAAGGCATTAAAACCATTTGTTTCTATTTTTTATATTCCTTTATATGGTATAAACGTTTTATTATATGTAAAACATTAATAAATGTGCAGGCCGACCGGTATATCATCCTTTTGATTGTGTTATGTAAACACTTTTTGTGATTGAATAGTATTTCTTTGGTAGGATGTACGATTAGACGAGATTACTAGAGAACGGTTCGAATAGCTCGTATCGTTAACTGTTGCCTATTACTTATATTCATTTCGATATAATATATTTCAATTCCGAATATATTGTTTGATTCTGTGTAATTGTGCACAGACGACAAATGTAACAATGTTTTGTCATGCCCTCGTATATAAACAACAGTTTGTTAGTATAATTCAAATCGCAGTGAGCACATTTAATTTTTGTTTACTGATTCATTCGCATTTTTGACTGTAACCCGTTCGCACTCTATTTTATTCTAATAAGTATAGTTAGTTTTAGAAGTTTGAGAGTATTTTCCATTTCAATTTTATTAAGTAAAAAAATAAGGTTTACAAGTGTCATATTTATTCATAATAAATACTACACTTTAGTATTATAGACATTTAGTTTGCTTTTATACGACAGATTCTGTTTTTATATATTTAAGATAACCAGGTATTTATGTATATTTGAAATTTTGGCATATAATCTTATATGGACTCACCCCCTGATTCGCTTCTTCCGATGAATATTGCCCCCTTTTTTCGCCTCCTTTGCGAGCAAGACGTGTCACTAACACTTCACTATACTAGAAATATGATTTCTAGGCATTTTTCTTCTTAAAACCAAAAGAAAGAACCGATTTACGGATTCTTGCTTGTCGCCGACCGGTACAAAATTGTAATGACGCATCAAGGCGATGAGCTCGAGCGGCTAGTCAGGGTCGGCTGAATCACCATGTTTTTAGATAACTCCTTTAAAAATTGTACCGATTGGGAAAAAGTTGTATACTACAAAGTGTAATGAGGGATGGCGGAGATGCGAAGGATAATTACTATTTTTCAAGAAAGAAGTAATAATTGTTTATTTGAACATTTCAGATTTGCCTTATATATCGTCGGACACACACATCATATCAAGCAAACGAATATCGTAATCATGAAAAAGCATTAAATTATGTATATTTAATACAGTTCCGAATAGAGACATAATAGAGAACCACCAGTGTACCATCTTATCTAGGGGATCTAAGTTTTCAATACATAACATTACAAAGACAAAATCGCGCTCTTAAGGCATAATGAGATCCAAAATACATAAAATTGATTTCATTATACTTTATTTAGAAGCATTAGTATAACGAGTGGGAAATATAGACGCTAAGAGGTCGTAGACCAAGTCGCGGTAATACCATGAGTACTGTAGTACGCCATATCATACGTGTAATGTACAACATTTTATCTACGGTCATTTAACACGCTCACGACGACGTGTGCCACCAGTGGTACACAAAACGTCATTACTTGCAGCAGTCGTGCACCATCTGTGGTAAATTGTTCAATACTTATACCTGGCTATTTACAATTTTACACTTATAAGAGCAAACTCTTATATCGTGATAACGGCTACAGGGGAGTTGTCTATACACTGGTGTACCCTATTGGCGCACTCCTTTACATATAATCATGTTAGGCGAAACTGAAATAAAATTTTAGAAAATTTACAAAAGTTTTATTATTCGAACAGGGATGACATTAATTCTAGAAATATGTAAAAAATCTTAAAACTAAAAATATTCTTGAAATTATGTGTGCTGCTGATTAAAACATAATGAATGAATAAAAAATGATCTTTGGAGTATTAGTACACTCCGTCCTGAATAGATCTATTGTGTTCCCCTTCCTTGGTGCTTGTGATAATGTGATTCTTAATCAGAGTATTTCATTCAGCTTCAGTGCTTCGATAAAAGAAAGCAGTGTGGATGGTTCTATAGATGGAGAAGTTCCTCCTGTTCGACGATGCATTCACCTGTTCGCGATCGTCTCGTATTCCATGAGAAAGCGAGGTTTCCTCTCCCTCCACATAGAATCGGCAACTGTCCTCGTTCTTAATTTTTATTCATTGAAGATGCCTTCGCAACCGGCAGTGGTCCGTAAGAAAGCATATGAGGATTTTGAGATTATTCTTACTCAGTGTTATAAGGTTTTTTAATCCTCATGGTTGAAACATCTTTGATTGCCTTAACCCTGGAGGATGCTCCCATAGACTGATCCATTTGGTTCGCTCCTCATTCCTGAACGCTTCCTTGTAAGTGTGCATCCATATGCCACATAAATGCTCCGGTGCTAAAAGCGTAGCTTGTGCTCCTACTTTTGCCAATTAGTCTGCATTTTCATTGCCTTCTATCCCAGGGTGCCCTGGTATCCATGGAATTGAATTGAATTTTAAAACTAAAAATATTCTTGAAATTATGTACGCTGCTGATTAAAACATGATAAACATAATGCTGGTTGATCTGGGCAATATGTAGTTACGAGTTTTATTTTCATTCTTGCTTCCTTAGAGCCTTTCTCGCTTTGCAATTATTTATAGCACGAAAAACATCACTTTCTACTAGTCTTTGCAGGCCCGTTGCAGGACCGTCGAATTTTTGGAATTTGTGAATGGCAAGGAACCATCTGTCCTTTTGGTTTCATGTTTGGTCGATGCATATTATCATCATTGCTGCTAGAGTTTATATCTAGTTCACTAACTCGATAATTTCTTCATGTCGTAGGTAAATCCTTCTGGAGTGCAGACTTACAAAATTTGACCCCAGTGATTTTTCGGGGAGATACTGACGAAAAGCTATCTTCCCCGGCGGGTACCGTAGTCTCATCTATAACAATACTTTCTCCGGGAATACGCGCTGATTGAATTTGAAGGCGAATGTTCTTGTGCTGCTGTATCTTCGTAGCCTGAAAAACGTACACACTTGAATAGGCATTCAAACTTGTCCCTCTTCAGAATCCTCTAGATAAGAGAATCGCTAAAGATATCTCTGTTCCACCTATATATGCGCATTTGTCGAAGATGAGAGATACCCAAGGATGGCTAAGGATTATTTTATCCCATTTCCATTAGTATCTTCTCATTTCTTCATAGGTTTATTTATTTAATCGTGTCTGAGCTACATTTATTCGTTACAATAATAAGGATAATATTATGTGTACGACGTTCGCAGACGTCGCCAGTCAGGATTGGTTTGTTTGAGTGGTTCATATCTCCTTCCAGTGTCTGGCAAACTGCACCGCTGCACCGCGTCATTCGCCTTCCACAGGTCCCTAATTGTGCAGGGGGTCTGTAGGGATGGACAGGTCAGGAGGTGTTCCATCGTCTGAATCTCCCCGCAGGCGCATGAGTCATCCTCGACGAATCCCCATCTTAACAAATTTTCCCCGGACCTTCCCTTTTGACATCTGATCCTATTGAGGTTTTTCCAGTCTAGTTGTGATCCTTCAGAGAGGCTTTCTGTGGGGTCCCAGGTTGGGATATTGTTATCTGTTAGCCTCTGCTCCCACATTGTTTCTTTGGTTGCCGATTTAGAGTCTGTTAGTGGGTTTGTTGACTTTATGAAGTTGTTCCTGGATTTAACTCTGGGGACAGGAGGCTCGTGTCCGTATAAGGGGTCTTTCATTCAGTGACTGCCTACTTCGTTCTGCCATACATAAGGCTTGCCGCCTGATTTGTGGGGGAGGGCTATTCCCGCTGACATGAACAGGAGATCCAGGTTGGTTGGCTTTAGGCAGCCCGTGATCAGCCTACAAGTGTCGTTCAGGGTAGGATCTAGTTTGTTGGCATGTGTTGACCTGAACCATACAGGGCAGGCGTATTCAGCCGGGCATAACGCATGGCAAGGGATGTTGACCGTAGTACACCTGGGTGGGCTCCCCAACGGGAATTGACAAGCTTGCGGTTGACACCATTCCTTGCATTAACCTTTGCTCTAGTCTTCTCCACATGTTTCTTGTAGGACAGAGCTCTATCTAAAGTGACCCCTGGGTAGACTGGGTTTGGGCAGTGCTGTAACCTGGTCGAGTTCCATTCCACTTGTAATTCCCTATTCGCTTGCCGGTTGTTGAGGTGGAATAAGCATGTCTGAGTTTTCCCTGGGTTTGGGCGAAGCTGGTTTGCCTTATAGTACTCAGACAGTCTGGATAGGGGCTCTGTAAGCTTTCTTTCAATCTCCTCGATATGTTGAGATTGGCACGTAATGGCTACGTCATCAGCGTAGATGAAACTATTTGTAGAGGGGCCGAGAGGTTGATGGTTCGAATACAAATTTAAGAGAAGAGACGCCAGCACGCTGCTCTGGGGGAGCCCGTTCTTCTGGGTCCTCCGACGACTCCTCCGTCCCTGAAATTCCACGTAGAACCTTCTGTTGCTCATCATTGATTTCAGGACTTCTGTCAGATGGTAGTTTCCTGTCATCCTGAAGACTTTTTCGAGGAGTAGTTTGTGATTTATGGTGTCGTATGCCGCCGACAGGTCCACGAACACCACCTCCGCTTTTCTCCCCTTTCAAACCCGTCCTCTATATGTTGGGTGAGGTTCAGAATCTGGCCAGTGTAGGATTTTCCGGGTGTGAAACCAGCTTGTTGTGGTATTAGTTGGTTTTCAATATGTCGCTCTATCTTATTCAGGATGAGTCGTTCATAGAGCTTGAAGGGGGAGCAGAAGAGGGATATTGGTGGATAGCTCTTGGCCTCATCGCGTGGTTTTCCCGGTTTGCGGACTGCGACTACCCTGGCTTTCAGCCATAATTTTGGAATTACTTTCCGGTCCAGCAAATGTTAAATAGTTGGAGAAGCCATGATTTCGCCAGTGGTCCTAGGTTTTAGAGGAATTCGTTGGCTATTTCGTCTCGGCCAGGAGCCTGTCTGAGTTTCAGTGAGTTAATTGCCAGTTCTAGTTCTGCTAGGGAGAAATACGATTCTTATTCATTATCCGGTGTTCGGGCTCTTTTGTAAGTGGTGACCGTACTACTGTTTTGGTCCGGCTTCCCATTCAAAAGGAGCTGGTGCGTAATTTGGTTAGCGGTTACATCAACCATATCTCTAGGGACCGCTAGGTCGTTATTGGATAGTTTTTTGATAAGGCTTCAAGCTTTCCTGCTACTATGTTTCATATCCAGGCTCTCCACCATGTTCTTCCAGTTCTCTGTTCTCTTCCTGCTCAGGGATTCTAGTAATTGGTTGCCCAGTTGTGTTGTTTCATCGGCAAAGGGCTGTACTGTTCCAGGTATTCATCCTAGGTTGCTTTAGCCTCATCAGGTAGCCCAGAAACGTAGAAAGTTCTTCAGCCCCTAGGGATAGATTGTCTTGCCGCGTACTTGATGGCGGAGATGAATCTCACATAATTTACAGGGGTAGGTGGGAGGACTGCGATTTCCGCGTCCAGGATTAAGGCGAATTTCCCCCATTCGGCCTTTGTGAAGTTAAAGCGCCTCTTGAAAGTCTCCCATTATTACATGCGGGTGAGTGACCTGCTGGTTGAAGGTAAAGCTCTCACATGGCGGTTTATATATAGAGGAGGCTGTGTGTTAGTTCTTCATAGGTGATCTAGAGCGACGCTGGTGGCTTTGAATAAACTGACTTGCAAATCTTGGGCGATAATATCTAGAATTTCATCTGTGATAAAATGTCTATAAATGTAGTAAGGATTTACTAAAATTCTGGTTTGTCAGATAAAAAATAGTGTGTGCAGCGGGACTTTGCAATACACACACTACTATATCCTTTGCATACGCTCAGGCTGCGAACTTGATGCTTGCGTTGCAAAACACTAGTTTCAAACCTAGATATATAAATTACTATTATCGACTCGTTTATAAGGCTTATGTTTATAATCAGTACAATTTGAAAATTTGAATACGTGTAGTGACATAAAAAATATTGTGGATTGGCTATTAATAAAAAAAATATTTTTGGACGTTTTTAGGAAACAACATATTATTATATTGAAGAAAATTATATGTATTAGATTCCATTCTTCGTTCTAAAAAAAAAATAATATTTTATTTGGTATCTTTAGGAGAGGGCGACCTTGTTTATTTTTGAAAAGATAGTTTTACACCATTCTAAGTTAATTATCCAGTAATTAAAGTTTCTCTTATTAAAGTAGCATATGGGTAATTAATCAATTTTCACTTTTGCTCCACTAAATTCTTTCTTCTGTCTAAATTTAATTTCATTTGAATAACAAAAGGCTTTTAATTTCATTTCCACTCAAGCTTATTTGTATACATAATTAATTTAAAAAGCAACTTTATGTTTCGGCTATTCGTAACAGAAAAATATATTGTACAACTATTTTCATAATAGATGCAGAAAATAATAATAATTAAAATATTATTAATTATAACTGTAATGATAACTTAGGAGCTGGCATCTGACCAATATGGTGATGACGACTCCGGCGTAATCGATTTGAGTTGCATCTTATTTCAGTAAATAACCCCGGATGTAGCCCCACTTTGGTATATCTTGACCAATAACCTGGCTTTATCGATTTTATGTTGGGCCGCCCCTGAAATCTAAGGGATTGCCCGCTTCGGGGTCTCGGGGGTGGCTTGATGATTTGAGTGGCAATGGCTCTCTTTGCTCCTATTCCTAATCAATTAAAAAAGGTGCAGCAGAACGACACTCACGAAAAGTGGAAAGATTGATGTTGACTAATAAAAACATGTTACTCCAAGAGGACACCACGCATCATGAGGAATACCACACCGTCTCGGCGGGCAGTCCTGCGGATTCCGGGAAGGGCATATTACCGATTGCCATAAGGATGCTTAGAACAACGGCACGAAAGAAAACCTACAACGAAATTATCGAACAGGATGCCAACAATTGCCAAATATTCCAGTTTTAGCATATCGGATGTTGCGGAAGATGGGATCTGATTTTTTAGAGCTGTTATCCATGCATGAATACCTGAATTCAGAACATAACAGTATATGCGAACTATTACAACTATATAAAGATTAGCGAAGGAGCCTTGTTATATTGGCCTTCTCTTAGACCATAAAAGCGAGCTTCCATATTTTCAACAAGAGACAAAGGACTATAAGCACTCTTCTGAAAGTAAGTAATCTAAGTCATCTCGTTAATGAGATTTTGGTTAATGTGTCAACAATGTCTACATTATTGACGCATGATGTAACTTACCTACTGTCCAAAGACCCCAATAATAAGGCTGATGGATCGAAGTACCGGCCGCTTACATGTGACCTATATAAAAATGGCCTTCGACTCATATGACTGGCTCCTGAAAAATTTTAACAAACATAAAATAAATTCAAACATGCATTTTGATGTCGTAGGTAATTCCTTCCGGAGTGCAGACTTAAAAAAATTTACCCCAAATTTGTGTGATTTTCTCGGAGAGATACTGACGAAAAGCTATCTTCCTCGGCGGGTACCATAGTCTCATCTATAACAACACTTTCTCCGGGACTACGTGCTAATTGAATTTGAAGGCGAATAGGGTTAATTTTTTTTAAGTTGATCTTCTTGTGCTGCTGGATCTTCGTGGCCTGAAAAATGTACACACTTGGGTAGGCATTCAAACTTGTCCCTCTTCATAGTCTTCTAGATAAGAGAATCCCTAAAGATCTCTCTGTTCAACCTATATATGCGCATTTGTCGAAGATGAGAGATACCCAAGGATGGCTAAGGACTATTTTATCCCATTTCGATTAGCATCTTCTCATTTCTTCGTAGGTGATCTAGAGCGACGCTGGTGGCTTTGAATAAACTGACTTGCAAATCTATTGGAAAACTTAGTCATCTCGTTAATGAGATTTTGGTCAATGCGTCAACAATGCCTACATTATTGACGCATGATGTAACTTACCTACTGTCCAAAGACCCCAATAATAAGGCTGATGCATTGAAGTACCGGCCGCTTACATGTCACCTATATAAAAATGCCCTTCGACTCAGTGCCATATGACTGGCTTTTGAAAATTTTAAACGTATAGAAAATAAGTTCAAACAAAATTGTTTTTTAGGCATACAAAAATGGAAATTAGTAATCCAGAATTCACTCTGCAAATCGGCTTTATCCAGATCAAAAGAGACATTTTTCAGCTTGATTCCCCGAGTCCGCTAGTGTTTTGTCCTGCACTGAGCTGAGTGTATGCGAAGATGTTGATTGACACGGTTCTTGAATAGTTGTAGGTTATAATTAAGGGGACACATATGTCCTGGGAGTGAGTTCCACAGTGATGCAGTGCGGCAGACATAGGAGGTTTTGTAAAGCGATGTTCTAGGTATTTCCAGATGCACGACGAACTGGTGCGCTCTTGCCGTCTGTCGTGACTGTCTGAGAGGCGTTGCCAGGGGCGGAATGAGGCAGGCCAAATCCTGGAAATATCTGCCGTGAAAGTATCTGTAAAACAGGGACATGTCAGCCACAAGTCTGCGGTGTTTCAGACTATGCAGATTCCGGGTCAACTCCGGGTCGCAGCTGAACTCCTGAATATAGTTTTAATATCAAAGAAAATGATAAGCCGACACTCAAACTTTATCACTTACTCTATATGCATGATCTAAAGCTCATGGGAGCCACGAAGAAACAGCTGGAGCAAATGTTACAGATTGCTGAAGATTTCTCAAAAGGAATTCAGATGAAGTTTGGAATTAATAAGTGTCGCATCATTAATATACTGCGTAGAAAGCTGCTAGTGGGCGGATTCAGTACGGTGATGGAATAGATGTGGGAGGGCAAAACGTATAGATCTCTGGCAATGAACCTTTTTAGAGCAAAATTAAAATAGAAGCACAGAAGGCTAAACTGATTTCCACTACATGTAACGAGTGTTCAAATAATCCTGTGCTATATTTGGATTTTTTTAAAAAGACACTAAAATCACATTTTTCCATTAAAATATCTCGTTTTTGATGATTATTCAGTCAGTTTTTTGGCTTGCTTTGAATTATTATCGATAAATATCAGTTAGTTGCAGATAAAATTTAAAATTGTGGAGACAGGTATTACTGTAATATTGGAATGTCCCTTACATTCGAATATATTAGCTCTTAAAGGAAAACGGGTGTTCCCAGTTTTGCAGATCGAGGTGAAACAGTAACTGTGGATATTTATTGATCAGCTTCGGGAAGGTATTTTCTTCCTTGAAAAGAAAATGTCCTGAATTTGAACTCGGTTGGTTCTATGGTTGAAACCAGTGATTCTGATTGGATGACAGGAGATATTTTTTTCAAAAAATTTGTGCAATATTCTGGAGCTCAAAAGATGTCACCGTACTTTTAATTTTTGATGGCCATGCTAGTTATACAAACAATCTTGACCTTATTAATTATTGTTGAAAAATGGAGTTGCTCTACCTTGTTTACTGCCACATTGCTCGCACAAGTTGCAACCTCTGGACATCGGATTTATGAAACCTCTCAGCAGCTGCTACGAAAATGGAGTAAGATTATGGCTACGAAGTAATTTTGGAAAGGCAGTAACACATTGGCTAATATCAACTCTTTTTGGCGCTGCGTATGTTAACTCAGCCACGATGAAAACTGCTTTGAGTGGTTTGAAAAAAACTGGAATTTAGCCACCGAATCAAATTTGTTTTAGAGAAAGTGACTTTTTACCAGCGTCCTCGACAGATATCCCTTTACACAATGAAGGCAATGATAACGTCTCCAATCAAATTAATTAACGAAATTATCAGAAACCCTTAGGAAAAAATACTGATCAGATATCAGGAAAAGCTGGGCTTCATAAAAATAACGATGAAACAACCTTGCCTCCACATGTGCATAGAAACATCAACTATGGCTCTTCGCCATTACGACAATGTTAGTGGATGCCTGATGCACCTCGTGTTCGTAAAAAATCACCATCTAAGACAGTCCTAGAATAGTCAATAAAATTTTCTCCTTGTATCGCCGCATATTTGCAGCCAATTTCTAATGTAACTCCTTTTGCAAAATGCGTTCAGCGAAAACGGGGGAAAACAGCAATTTACCATCCACTCCTTATAAAATTGAATTGGAAACTTCTGTTAAAGATACAAATGTGAAAGCTAATAGTGTCAAAAGAAAGATAAGTAGTGTAATAAAAAATACTAAGCAAAAGACAACTCTAAAACTAACAAAAAAGCATGAAAGGAAAAATGGTAAAGATGCTTCAAGTGACGAAGACGAAGCAATATGCTTTTACTGCCAATCATTTTACAATACTTCCAATGAAGAATGGATTTCATGTTGCCTCCTCCACAAATGGGCCCATAATTTATACGCAGGAATCGGCAGAAATAATGATCAGTTTGTATTCCAATGTGAATTACGTACCTAAATAAATGTGTATGTTAAATTTTTCTGTATTAAAGATAGGTACCCAATTTTTTATTCCTCAAATAAGAGTGTTTGCTTTATGGCTCTCATTATCCTTCACATTATATTACTTTTAAATTGCCTACCCCATTTTACCCCAGATATAATCCCCATTTTGCCCCGTACACAGGAAAATGCGTGATATATAAAAAAGATGATAAAATAATTTCCTAAGAATTTTAAGCTGCTCGTAGGTTAAAGTTTGTATATAATACATTTAACTAGCTAAATTGCTTTACAAAAAATCAGACGTATTGCCCCGGATTCCCCTAATTATATGTAATGATACCATAAATATCTATACAAAGTTAATTAAACATTTGTGATCTATAAAGAACAAAACAAATCGTAATTTCAATTAATCAGTCCATGGAAGGGCGTTTCACATCCATATAAATATTGTCAACTAACATAAAATCATACAGTGGAAAGTTTGAACTTAATCTTGAATCGCAATTATAAATTGTTGTTAATTAAAGTATAAACTGTTATGATTAACCTTGTTGACAATTCAAAACAATACTCGAAT
>MU181957.1:720223-758972 GCA_016904865.1 Pissodes strobi
ATTATCTAAGGTACTACTGTAACAGAAACTAAGTAAATACAAAAAAATATAATTAAAAATTAAGTAAAAAGTAACCAGAAACTAAGTACATGCAATGAAACCAGAAACTAAGTAAGAAGTAACCAAAAACTAAGCAAATACAAGGAAACCAAAAGATAAGAAGACATCAGAAACTAAGTAACTAAGAAGAGGATTCAAAGGGCACAGAGGACGATAGTACAGAGGATACAGAAGATACGGATATACACTTAGTTATACAAGAGGCAGAAAAAGAAAAACGTGAGAGAGATAAGGGGCAAAAAAACAGTAATAAAATTGAGAGTAATGAAAGTATAAATAAAAAAGAGGGCGAGGACTTCGAAAGAAGACTATTAGCAATTTTGGGGAAAAACAATAATAAAATTGAGTAGTGAAGGTATGGACGAGAAAGAAGACGAGGACTTCGAAGGAAGACTGTTAGTGATTTTAGGGAAAAAATAATGGCAATGCGCAAAGTATCTACCAACCCAGGTGTCAATGATAAATACCTTACATATTAGGGAAAATCATAATAAGACACTAGGAGTGAGAAAAAAGTAGCATAGAGCATATAGAAAAATATAAGATACATTTAAAATGGAAACAATATGTACTTAAAGTAAAAAATAAAGCACATGTGAAGAATAAAAATGAAAACGGAAACGTCTTAAAATGTTTATTATAACTAAAAATATATACGAGTATAAATAGTAGGCCGCCTAAATCTGACCACAACGGTCATATATTTTTATTGTATTTGGCCACTAAAAAATTGATTGATTGTTATTAAATTAGTTATTAGTTAATTATTAAAACAAACCTTACTTTTGTTCCATGTAAGCAAAAAGCACTGAGTCAAGCAACATACAGAGTCGACAACACTTCAAGACATACCGGGTGGACAAAACTGAGCCACGACACGAAGTGGACAACAAGTAACACGAATGGGCAAACTATTGCATCCAGCCAGAACGTCTTGGACCGAGTAGAGATCAGTACGGTCGGATTGTGATAGTGTTAATTTGAGGTTGAGTGCAAAATGTAAAAAATATATATATGTAGTAAGGGAATAGCATATCTGGTAATAAACTCCGGAGGCCATCGTTTTCTGGAGGGAGGGCATGTGTCTTAATCTTGAATCGCAATTATAAATTGTTGTTAATTAAAGTACAAACTGTTATGATTAACCTTGTTGACAATTCAAAACAATATTCGAATTACAGGTCAAAGTTTGGTATAAAAAGCTGTGCAGCAGCCCATACCGGCAGACTTTGATCTCCAGTGCGAATTACCGAAAGGGAAAAGCCCCTCTGGTAGATCAAAGCTCTTATTTTAAAAAAGACCTATCAGTGCGAATTACCGAAAGGGAAAAGCCACTCTGATCAGGCACGCCTTAAAAGTGAATCAGTGAAAATTAATAACGCCATAAGGCAAAGTGCTATTTAAATTAATTACATATAACAAAGTAAACTACGTAACTAAACATTCAGCCACCAAGTAATCTATCCGCCCTTCTGGCGCCCTTTTCTTTAGCTCGCTCGCTCTCTGCTGCTAAATGTGACAATATTATACCTTTGTTCACAGAAAAACTTAATATCACTTTTAATCAACCATGTATTGGTAATGAACTTGAATTACTACGAACTTTATGTCTTTTCTGCTTACATATCTGAATAACGGTCTTTTTAGTAATACAAGGCTATTGTAGAAATATTACAGTTTATTTTGTTTTTTAATTCTTTGCAATATGGGTGCAGCATTACTTCTACATATTATCACGTCGGTCGAATTGTTACGTATTTTGGAAAAAAAAACGCTTATCACAGAATGACTTTTAAAGTCTTAAAACGTCGAGGAAGAAATGTTGTGCGAAAAAATATGTGTGTAATAAATACATGTCTCTATGCCTCATTCATTAGTCAATATCAAATAAAACTCACCATCCCCAGATGATGATTGGAAAATGGTCTAAGAGCACTCTGAATGAGTTCAGGTTGGGTTTGAAAGCAGAAGAAGGGCCTGACAGAAAATAGGCGAACACATTATATATTTATAATTATTTAAATAGATTCTCTGAACATAAATCTCTCCAATATTATAATAAATGAAATATCTTGAAAGTTGCATTGTTTCATCCTATTTTCTATCCTAGTATGGATAAGCCCATCTAAATCAAAACACTTTCCTGAACGTTGGAAAGAAGTTGGGAATATGCTTTTTTCTAAATATTTGCTGCCGCTGGAATACGGAGTATGCTGCAGGTATATTTCAAACGATACTGCTGATATGGAGCTTTACATTTTGATACCAGTTTCAGAATTCCAACCGTGCCGCAGTATGCCGGAATAAAAATGGAAAGTCATGAAATAATTCTCTTCTTATGTAACCTATGATAATAATAGAGTAGTTTATATCATATTAATAAGATAATATGAGGGATTAAACGGACCCTAAACACTTCATCTGTCTCGAATGTTATGATATAATGGTATTACTAATAATTTATACAAACTATTATGTAAATATATCGAATAGAATGACATAATGGAATTACTAATTCGTTGAAACAGTTAAATTAATTATATAAAATCTCTTTTATTGCATTTACTTATGTTTAACAATCATTATATTCACGTTTCTAGAAATTTGCATTCTTAACAAATTATAGTAATTTACAGAGGAAACCAGTGTTGTTGAAACAAATGTAAGTTATGTTCATACAATAATTTAACCAAATTGAGGAAAGCAAAAAAGTTTATGGGATTTTTGAAATCATACATTGGCTGATTTGTATTTCATGAAGAAAATTTTGAATAATTCCTTTAAACAAGATGAATTCCTTTTGATATATTTAAGAATTCTGATATATAAAATAAAGATACTTTTTAACACACTCTCTGGAATTTAGGGAACATGAAATTTGCATTTTCAGGTTGCAAGGACGCGGTTTCTCCTAGATGAAGTGCTTTCCGTGGAACATCAAATTTGTAAGTGGAACTGGCGATGATCTGTGTTTTTTTTTCCAAATTCCTTGATATATTTTACCATCACTTTCATAATCGAAACTCCTAGGTGGTGTATTTTTTATGGCGTGGGCACATACACTGAAGGTAGATCCTATGGCACTCGACGAGCGGTGGGTGTGCGAAGATGTTGATTGACACGGTTCTTGGATAGTTGTAGGTTGTAATTAGGAGGAAACAGATGCCCTGGAAGTGAGTTTCACAGTGATGCAGTGCGCCAGAAAAAGGAGACCTTATAAAGCGACGTTCTGGTTGCTACTCCAGTGAAAACCCCTCAGGAGAGTACAGAAACTTCCCTGGAAACATAAAAAAACGAAGAGGCGGTCACTTTTGGTGACGTTGATTTGTCAGTTCAAAAATAGAACTTTTATCAAAGAGGCCTAAAGATATTAGGGAAAAAGCAAATCTTATAATGACAGTTGCATTTCGCATGTTAAAAAAGGCCCATAAAAAGTATAATAAGTCATAAAATGAACCTGCAGATAGTTTTGCGATAGTGTAACGTTGTAATTGTACCTGAGTATTATATCGCAATTTTCTCTATGTATCCGTTAAATTGTATGGATTATCATAACATTACTATTACGAGTGGATTTCAGTACTCCGACCCCCTTGACAGCTGGCGCCTTCCGAATTTGCGCATAAAAATAGGATATATAGCGAAGGGGGTGAAAAAATTGAAGCCTTCTCGTTCAGCACTTACCTACCGCCTTGTGGCGATTAAGTTTCAACTGCTGGTTGATGATTGCCAGATGGCATTTTTGTGTTAATATTACAAAGCGTAGTAACGCGTATCTTTTGTTAGAGTACCGGCTCCTATGCTGTTGTGAAATATCGCGTGCTTATCGGTGTGATAACCCTTTTATTTTAAAAGGTAGGTTCGACTCATGTGCTTTTAAGTAACAGGACTATAAAAAATACCACTTCCACCAGGGTCTTTCCGAAGGAGCACTGTCCATTTGCTTGGGGCCTTCTTTATCTGAGTAGGAGCCCAGCCGTCTTCTCCAGCTTAGACCAGACAGATAGTTTAGTGTAGCCAGGGTATTTCGACTGGTACCTTGCCTAGATCTTCCAATTACCGAGGACAAAACACATCGTCATGTCTGATAGGATCAATTTCAATTAATAATAAATCAGCATGGCTAATATGTTGAGCTTTGTTCTTGATTTATCGTGCTACTACGTTTAATTTTTTAAGTGAAAAGGCTAAATATAACTTACAGAGAAGCACCTACTGGAAATATTACTTCCAGAGATACTGAGTTAAAGTTCGCTGAACTTATTTAGTGTTTTAATAAGAGACCGTCCTCTAATAACTTGTAATTTTCCTCTCCTGGTATTATCTAAATTTATATCGTACAATTAAGGCAGTTATGACATTTATATTAAGTTAATTACATCTATCTATAAAACCCATGGCAGAAATTTAATTTAACTTATTTAAACCTTATTATTGAACGTTTCGCATTGATATTGGTCAATTGAGCTCAATTTTCCTTATTTGGTGCGGCTATGTTTATTTTTATATATTTTAAATCCCTTTTAGTTTAGCATTTTGAAGACATTTTACAAGTCTTCTATATTCCAGCTGCCAAGGGAATAAGCTAAGCGTAAGTCAGTGGATATTTATTCCCTTATTTCAACCTATAGATTGTTACATATTTAAGCAATAGTAACTGGGTAAAATTAAAATAATCTTTTAAAGATAACTCTATGCAATTTATTGAAATTTTTATACAGTAATTAGTACTGTTAATTTATTCATCAGAAACTTGCTTATGTACCACACTAGTGCCATTTCTTGATTTGAAGTTTAATCGCAGTGAGTACCAGGCCTAAATAGCTTAATTGATACTTGATTGTTGTAATTTCTAGTGTTAAAGTGTCAAGATGAAACTTATTTAACATAGCAATTGATAAGTAATTTGAACACTAATTACCACTTGTGGTGTGTATAGGTCCGCTTAAGTGATATTCTATTTTTTTTAGCATAATATTAACCATCAGTAATCAGAAAGTCTTCTAGATTTTAAGAAAGTAGATTGTTATACCCAAGTAGTAATTTTTTAATAAACTGGTTGTTTGTATTCCTGGTGTTTATTTTGGAAACTGTATTTAGGCTATAATTCAATCTCATTCTAATTTTTTTTCCTTTTTCCACAGGGTATTTTTTCTCTTTTTCACAGGGTATTTTTTCTAAATTTTATTATCCGATTTTCAGACAGATAGAAATTCTAATAAATTTCGTACAGTAAACATTTAGTGGCGCCCGCTCTAACTGCCATAAACTTAAACCCACGCCTTTAAAAAGAATAAAATCACGAACTACTGAGTGAGCCAGGCATATGAACCAGCTGAAAGCGCAGTTAGCGAATAAGGTTGTAACCAATGTATGGACAACATTTTTCGGCGAAATTGAAAAGTTAACCAAAACCATCCAGGCTATAGTGGAACATTCAATAACTAATATTTTGTTTGACGCGGATATGCGTAAATTTGACAAAAATTCTATAGTTTTCATGCTTACAGCTAGTCTTCGGTGGTCTTAGTGTCTATAATCTACCCCATCAGGGTCCAGCAACCATTTATAATTTTGGCCAAAACAATCTCAATACATTTGCTGGCATCCCCTTCACAAGTAATATTCAGCCTGGATTAAGTTTCAGCAACTTAAACTGATGAAATTAATAATAAATATTTTTTAACACAATAAGGTCATTGTTTTCTTGTTGCCGTTATACTTATATTTTCAGACAATTTAGTTCAATAAAGGCTTCGGGAACAATGGTCAAAATTACTTGCGTCGACACTGTAAATAAATACTGCAAGCCAGTGTATGAGTCTTCAGTTGCTAAAAAGCGAAGTATTATTGCTAGACTTTCTTGAACCGGAACAGCATGTATACTTATTAGATTTGCGGATTTCTATTCGCAATCCAATTAGTGTTAATGAACTGCTTTTCCCAAATTTTGCTTTCTTCGTCGAAGGACCAGATGTAATAATAGGCTCAAATTCGCTTTTACCTATTTAATTTATAACCCAAAAATATTTGATATTAAACGTACATCCTAAGAGAGGACATTGGGCATGCTCTTTCTGTCTACACTACACACAGTTGTGTGTGAAAGATAAATTCTAATTGTTACAAGGAAGAATCTTGTATTAATTGGAGAATTAATCTCGCGTAAATTGTGTTCTTGTAACAGGAGATATATAATATGGAACTATCTAAGCCGAAAGACTCAAGAACAAGAAATTGACACTAAGCCGAGGGTAACTACGAATGGCAAAGGCCGAAATGGTAAATATCGAGAAATTGGCATTAAGCCGAACGTAATTAGAAATGGCAGGGCCGAAATGGTAAACATCGAGAAATTGGCACTAAGTCGAACGTAATTTTCGGGACGATAGCCACACTCACGCAGCGAATCTGTTGAAGAGAACTTACAAGACTGACTTTTGTAAAGGGATGAGGTGAGTGCTAAGGTCGCTGAGCGTATGGAATTAAGTGGGGTAACCGCTTGCTGTGATTGGATTCTTCTAGAGGCCATGCTTGAAAGTAGGTCGTTCTAGCTAATCCGTTAGTAGATTATTAACAGGGCGGTAGGTATTGATCTCTTCAATCGGAAACTGACAAAGGTTTTTATGCGAGTTGTATTTTCTTGGACATTGTTTGTGGCTGATTTTGCCGATCTGTCCGTTAAGTTATAGAATATCATTTCACCTGTTGTGACTCATTTTACAACAATACCTGATTTTGGTGTCTTTATATAATTTTTGACCCCATGCTATTACCTAAATATTCAAAATTCTCTGACATTCTAACAAAGTTTCGAAACTAAAAACTGAAAGTTTAGAGCCCCCAAAAATCTTTGGGCTCTATATATTTCGTGGATCCAGCATTGCTTTTATTTTTTGATTTTCCCTGATTTTATCAAATTTGTAATCACTATATAAGCAACATCAGAAATAATAACTTCTGCCATTATTTGAACACACGAATGAGCGGAGAGGATTGAAACAACACACATACGTGCGGGTAAATACATCTGACCAAATGTACCCAGTCGATACACAGTAAATGCATATGCATGCGTTTCGACTCAACGCATTCATATTCAAGTCAGTACGCGGTTTAAAATATAAAAAAATAAGATGAAAGATATTTCAAAATGCTATATTGAAAAAAAAAAAATAAGTTTGCTTGTGGATTGGAACAAAGTTTTTGAAACTAAAAAACTGAAAGTTTAGAGCCCCCAAACATTTTTGGATTCTATATATTTCGTGGATCCAGCATCGCTTTGCTTTTTTGATTTTTGGACCACACACTAGAAATGAAACGTCATCTGTACAAAATAGAAAACGAGAATAACCTACAGCCTTGCACAGTGTTTTAGGTATTCGACGCATAACTCCCTCTTCCGACATTTTACCACGTTTCTTGTTAAAAAATAAAATAATATTTTTTGAATGTTGCATAGGTTTTCATAAATAAAATAATATTTTAATTTCATGTAAATTCGTTCACACAAAAAAAAATAGCCATCCGTGTCACCGTGTAACTATCTCTCCTTCTGTCTTTACTAACCCTATATCACAGTCTCTATTTTCAATCGCCTCGCCATACATCACACATTTTGTAACGTTACGAGCTCACCGTATCACGAATTTTGTAACTTTCATAATGCGTTTACCATCGTGAATATGATGCCAGTGTTACACTAACATGTAAGCGCTAATAGACAAATTAGATCTATGTCGGCATTAATTTCCCTAATACAATTAGATCCAAGGCACCAAAAATATCTCAATCTCATAAACTTATTCAAAAATGGAAGAAAGTGGCTCGGAACCAAAAGATGTAAATTATCCAAGACTTCAGTACATGTAGATTTGCAATTGTTGGTTTATCTTACTGGCAAACATTTTATGGAGGCTCAGAAAGAAGTAATTGGCCTTTGAAAGTGTGCAAAACATTAGAATATGTGTCTGGTTCCAGTTAATATATTCAGACATTTCATGGAAGACATTAAGTATATTTTCCTTTTTGCCCAATTCTGCTTCATCTAGATTTTGGCTCTAATGACAATTTATTTTTTCAGGCAATCCATCCACTCGGCTACTTATATGGCACATACAATGGGATATAAAGGACGAAAATTTAAAATTTGTTTTATTAGTGCTGCATGGGTGGATTCGGTATTTCGAAATCTTCTAAATTCCTGATTGAAAACAGTAATTACTTTTTTCTTAATGCGGAAGTACCATCTCCAAAAACAAAATTTGATACAAACCCGATTTTCTTTAAGGCAATGACACACACACTAAAGGGAGATCCTATGGCACTCGACGAGCGGTGTGTGTGCGAGGATGTTGATTTACATGGTTCTTGAATAGCTGTAGTTTGTAATTTGGAGGAAACACATGTCGTGGTAGTGAGTTCTACAGCGATGCAGTGCGCCAGACAAAGGAGTCCTTGTAAAGCGAAGTTCTAGTTGTTTCCAGTTGTACAAAGAATGGGTGCGCTCTTGCCGTCTGTCGTGGCTATCTGACAGGCGTTGCTGGGAGCATGATAAGTCGGGCAAAATCCTGGGAACCTCTGCCGTGAAAATATCTGTAAAACACGGATATCTCGGCCACATGTCTGCAGTGTTCCAGACTATCCAGTTCCCGGGTCAACTCCGGGTCGCCAACGAGACGCACAGCTCTTTTCTGAATGAAATCCAGCAGCTTTAGAGTGTGCCTTGGTGCTGCACTCCAGATACGTAAGCAATATTTTAAGCACGGTCTTATTTGCGCTTTGTAGAGTAAGAGGAATGCCGCTACGGTGTATACAGCTTTTGTTGCGAAATAGCGCACCAAGCTTCTGCGAGTCTGATTTTGCGATGCTAGTAACGTGGTCATGCCAGGACACATTGCTGTTGAGCGAGGCACCCAGTAGTCCGATTGACGAGGATGAAGGAATGGTCGATTCTGCCATAATGATGTCAGAGTCCGCCGCAATGGTTTTCTTGGTAAACGTGGTTGCTTGGGTATTTGCTGCATTGAACTGGACCAAATTTCTGTCGCCCCCCGTTCGAACTTTCTCCAGATCTTGATTACTTGTTGTAATCTCTCCTGTCTGCGGTGATAAGTCTCAGTCACTGGTAAAAGTTTTTCTGATTTAAATTGAGAGACAAGGATACTGTCATTTGCAAAAACGTTAACAGGATTATTGGTTTCGGTCAGCGGATCATTAATATAGAAGGGGAACAGAGTTCGCAAAAGTACTGCACCCTGTGGCACGCCCGCGTGAATGGTAAATTTGGCTAAGATTTGCCGATCAACTGCAACGTGCAGAGATCGGTTCCTAAGGAAACTGGCAAGCCAGCTGCAGAGAGAGGTTGGCAGTCCGAAGGACAGCAGTTGAGCAATTCGTCATGCTAAACTCTGCCGAATGCCTGCGAAATACCGAACACAATCGCTCGAGATTCTTCGTAGGTCTCAGTTGCCCTACTCCATATATGAGGTCATGATATATGTCAATATATCTCTTGTCGATCTCTCTTGGCGAAAGCCGTATTGGTTTTTCTGTTGATCTCGAGGTACTTGAGTAGTTGCTGATTGGCTACACGTTTTATGACTTTGCAGATTATTTGAAGCAAGGCAATTGGTCGATAGTTTGAAGGCGTAGTTTTCTTGCCTTTTTTGGAACAGGTTGCACTCGAGCGACTTTCCATGAAGATGGGTAATTCTCTTTTCGAAAATATAGAGGAAAAGTCTGGAATAAATGGGATTCGATCGTTGGCGCAGTTCTTAACACGATGGCAGGTATTCCGTCCGGTCCTGATGCTTTGATGATTTTACGAATATCACGGTGATGAAACTTAACTTGTGTCATGCTAGTGTTGATATTCGATATGGTAGGAAGACCCTTACCTTGGTTGGACGTATAAGGTAGAGTGCGATGAAAACATTTTGACGAGCGTGTTTGCTTTTTTCCTTGGCTGTAGTTGGCGTGATGTTGCGTTCGTGTGCCAAAGGTGGAAGAGACGTTTTTGTAAAGTTATTACTTACGGTCTTTGATACCGACCAGATATTCCTGGAACCACTGGCGCATTTATTTCTGATCCTTTGATTGGGTTTCTCCTTAGTTTCGTCAATCACACGTTTGCATTCGTTGCTCGCTTCGGAAAAAATAGTTCCAGGATTGCTGTTTCCTACCTACAGCTCTCCTGCACATTCTTCTGGACCAGGGCTTTTCTGTTGACGGTAACTTGATAGAATTTGGGATGTATGCTTTCATTGCCTAAAAGTATGTACAACAAAATGATTATGGTATCATGCCGTCATCAAGGAAACTTGAAAAAATTAATTACACGAAATTTTAAAATCTTTTTTCCATTTGTTTAATATTTGCCTAAATCAATTTTTCAGATAATCTATCCAGTCTATACGGTACGTAAAATGGCATATAAAGGACGAAAATTTGTAATTTTTTTTATCAGTGCTGCATGGGTGGATTCGGTATTTCGAATTATTCCAAATTACTGATTAAAAATAGTAACGACTTTTTTCTTAATGTGGAAATACTATCTCAAAAAAAAATTGATGCACACCCGATTTAAAGAATATACAACAATATGATTGTGGTATCGTGCAGTCATCAAGAAAATTTGAAAACCGTCCAGATTAATCACGTGGAATTGTAATAGTTATTTACAATATTAGTGTTGTAAATATTCATATTACAACACGAGATGTTAAAGTTGTCTTTAACTCGGCTTACGAGGCATCAGCCGAGTTTGACAAAACATCGAGTGTAGTAATATTGTTACGTTTTTCCCGTGGGTTCTTAACAGAATTACAACTTTGCTATTTTCAACTAATACTCTCTTTATTCACTACCACTGTATACAATTTAACACTCTAAACTAGTCTTATAACTTTATCACTAATATCTATTCAACACTCAATGATTAACTGAACTAACTAACCGACTATCCGACTTAGGTCTGCTTATATATAATCTCAAATCTATCACGAATATTCGGGAAGTATTCCGAGGCCACTCTATATGATCTCGACGAGGCCATCGAGATAATTCCAGCTATCCCGAAACTTCGCGGCGGGCCGGTCGATGATTCATACAGACAGAGAAGCGAGGGGCACGGCGGGGCGGCTAGTTCTATAGGGTAGCACAAAAACGTTCGGATGGTTGTATAGGCTAGCCGTAACAATATGAATTTACAACAAGAATATTGTACAAAATTTTATCTACATTCATCTATGAATAAAATTATTTGGCAAAAGGCATTTTTAAAAATAAAAATGCACCTGTAAAAATGCACCTGCTATTAAGTTTACTAATCAAGTTTTTTTATGTTATCTTTCGCATGGTTACTGTTTCGCATGGTTACTGTCGAAACTTTGTCAAACAAATCCAAAAATATAAAAACCGCTTTTCAAAATGAGCGATTCTGATGGAAGTTTACCCTCTGATATAGAAGCAGCGGCAAACGAAGCGAAGCGAAGTTTAGTTCCGACAAAATCCAAGGTGCGGTATCAGTTGGAGTACCAGAAGTTTGAAGATTGGTGCAAAGCTAACAAAATAAAGGAGGTGTCTGAGAAAATCCTTTTGGGTTATTTTTTTGGAAAGCAACGCACCCAGAAACCATCTACACTATGGACTTACTACTCAATGTTGAGAACTATGATTTCAGTCAAGAAAAATCGAGATATAAGCAGATTTTCTCAACTAATCGCATTTTTGAAAAGAAGTTCAGAGGGTTACAAAGCCAAAAAGTCCAAAGTTTTTACAATGGAAGACGTATGTAAGTTTCTTAGTACTGCAGATGATGAAACATATTTACTTATGAAGGTTGTTATGATAATTGGCATTTTTGGGGCGTGTCGGCGCGAAGAACTAACTAAGTTAATGTTGGATTATATTGAATACAATGATTCGTATATAAAAATTGTGATTCCATGCTCGAAAACCAAAATTATCCGAGAATTTGTTATAACAGAAGGAAATGTGACAGATGTCAACTGTTTAAGTATTTTTCGAAAATATGCTAAACTTCGTCCTCTTAATGCAACTCACAGGTGGTTTTTTGTATTCTACGGAAACGGAAAATGTACCTCCCAGCCTGTCGAAATTAATAGTTTTGGAAGTATACCAAAAAAGATTGCAACAAAACTTGAATTGAAGGATCCCGAAGGATAAACTGGACATTGTTTTAGGAGGTCGTCAGCCACGATTCTAGTTGATGGTGGTGCAGATATGCAGATGTTAAAGCGTCATGTGGGCTGGAAATCCTCTTCTACGGCAGAAGGCTACGTTGAGAATTCTTTAGAAAATAAGAAACAAATAACAAAGAAGATCATGGGGTCAGACACAGATTTAATGATTGAAAATTGGAACGAAAAGGGCTCCATCACATCCACTTCTGGTATACAAATTTCTAACTGTAAAAAGTGTATTATTAATGTTTATAATAAACCTTAAGTGTTATAATTTAATAATAATTAATTTTAATTAATAATTGATAATTAATTTTATAATTTGTAAAATAAATAAATCATTCTTCTAAAAAGTGTGGTTTTATTTAACAGCAAAATGTTAATAAAAGCGGTTTTTTTTTCATTACAGCACTAGTGCTGTAAAGGCATCTATTACAGCACTAGTTCTGTAATAGGTGCCCTTACAAAACGATTTATGGAACTGTAAAATTCATATTACTAAATTAAAGTAGATAAAATATTTTTTCCAATAGTCACGGTACTCTATCTACAATACACAAATGCTTAATCGATGGACCTGACAAAATTGAAAGTGTCGTATTATCAATTAAACAAACAAGAGAAGAAGTCCAGAAAATGCGCATCAGTCTTACAAAAATATAATTGACATCATCAGAGTAGCGAGGCGAGTTGAAATAATGAGATCAAATCTGGAACAGAAGAATTACGCGAAAAAATTATCGAGTGCCAAAATACATTGGTTTGTTAGTGTATATTAGTTGTTCATATCTGTTGGTAAGTTGTTGTGGTAAATGAGTAAATATTATCCGCAAAATAAAATGTTTGGCATTCAAACATTTCTAATAATTCTCAAGTGTATTTAAAATAATATTTTGATGATAAAGATATATTTTATTCCAGTGAGAACTAATTGATCAAAAAGACACATAAATAATGAGATAAAATCTGGAACAGAAGAATTACGCGAAAAAATTATCGAGTGCCAAAATACATTGGTTTGTTGGTTTATATTAGTTGTTCATATCTGTTGGCAAGTTGTTGTGCTAAATGAGTCAATATTATCCGCAAAATAAAATGTTTGGGATTCAAGTATTTCTAATAATTCTCAAGTGTATTTAAAATAATGTTTTGATGACAAAGATATATTTTATTCCAGTGAGAACTAATAGATCAAAAAGAGGCATAAATATATCCATGTGAGAAGAGATCAAGCAGTAATTCTGTCACGCCCGAAAAAATAAATGCAGAAATCAGTTGAATTACCCAAGTATTAAATAATGATTATTCTAGCGTCTCTATTTATTGTTTTGTTCAATTTTAGGCTTCTGAGGAAAATGTGAACATGTCACCGAAGTGTTAAGAATCTGGGGAAAACAAAAAAATGCTTACATAATTTGGTGTTGGCATCCCGATAACTAAAAACCATTATGAACTATAAATAGGCAACAACCGTGCAGAATTCATTTACATGCGTATAATTTGGGCATTCTATATATCATAGCAATCAAGCCTCCATGAGCTTAATGTAGTCGGTAAAATTGTATGTAAGTTTTTGCAAAACCGAAGCGAATACTGTCATTATTACCGCTGCTTTATATGTTACGCATAGCTGAACATTAAAATCGTAAATCTTTTAAAATGCGTCGGTTAGAAAGGAAAACCTGAGACATAGATAGTGCGCAATCTGCATTATTCATTACACTTTTAATTTCTTTTTCAATTTCTCTGCGGAAAGCTGCACTCAAATGGATTACTTAGGAAAATGCACCTCTTGCATTACAAATTCAATGAAAGGGAAAAAATTATTACTAAGTCTGTTATAGAAACAGTGGTTTTGTCACTCGAAGAAAATTTATTGTACAGCTGCTGGTATTTTTCTGAATACTATTTTAATAAATGTCTATAGGTCACCTAATGGTGATTTTAATAAATTTATTAATATTATGTTGCAGCTACCTGACTGTATCAACACTTTCATTAATATTATACTAAGAGGAAATTTTAATGTGCGTTTTTTGGGAAGCAATGAATAAAAATCATTCTAACTGAAAGATTTGCTATTTCTTAAAGTTTATTTGTGCAGCATTTTGTGCATGCCACACCCTTGCAAATGTTAACGGGTTTACCTGATGGGAAGTGAAGCCTTAAATAAAAAAAAAAACATCACATCTTATAGCCAAAACGCCTAAATTCCTAGTAGAATGAGCTATTTAAATCAGTAACAGATGATGTTTTTCGTTGTTCCCAAAATAGTTTCCTGTTTTCGGTCATTAAGGGACACTAGTTTTTAATAATGACTTGTTTTTTTTTTGTTTCTGATATACCTCTGGCCCCCATATAGGATCGTGTATTATACCGTCATTTTACTACAAAATCCGTGCATCATTAGATAATCATTTTCACCTTTTAACGTGAATACTTACACTTGCCGCCTTTTTTACTATCTAAATTATGACGTTATGGCACCTGCTGCTGTTTTAAAATTTCAAACATCGTAAAAAAGTTTCGAATCATAATTGATTTTTAGATATTTTGTAACGCGATTCGTTAATGGTTTAACAACCGGTCCATATACCTGGTTCACTCAGCGGTGTTAATATTTATAGGTGTGGATCGTAGAGTTGACAGTTGGGCGATGGCACCACTAAATTTTCTGTTATGAATATATCAATGATTTTTAAGCATTGATATTAGGGTAGTAGAACTCAGAAAAATATCCGATATAAAAATATCGAAAAACTTTAAAATAAACTGCATAAAATCAACTTGACCTTGACTTCAGCTTATTAAAATAAACATCAAAAGTCCCTAGTAAACCATTTATTTAAATATGAAATATTTTCTCGTACATACCTTGCGCAAAGGAAAATTAATTAGGTCCAAAACCTAATTGAGATTATGGTATCGCACCTAAAATAAATATAAGATTTTCTAAAATAAGTATCACCCAAATTATAAGATTGTTAACTCATAATCTTAAGTTAAAATTCTGACTAAATACAGTTAATCACAAAACAAATTAAATAAAGATTACTCTACTAAATAAAAAGACCTGTTACAAATTAATGCCATAAGAGCGATAAATCACATGGACAAATAAACAGTTAAACAAAATAAATCAAATAACTTAACCTGTGAAGGAAAAATCTGATCAATGATGATCTACAGGGGAAATCGAACTGAGCTCAATTCGGTAACCTGCATATCGACGAAAATCTAAAGTGGTAGTTAGGCAAGACGGTATATTGCCATAACTCTTACAGCAAATTACAATATGTTTGTAGCATTTGTTTAAGTATACGTAATACAAAAAGTAAATCAGATGATGACTATTGCGTTAGCAAAACATTTGCGAACCAAGCTAAGATCATATACGGTAATGAAAGAAGTCGGTATTATTTAATCCAATAACGTTAAGCATCGGTAATAGATACGACAAAACATAATTCATTGCGAATGAGATTACGCAAGTAATCGCCTCAGGAATGGATTCATACATCCCAAATTCCATCAGGTTATCGCCCAAAGGAAACCCCTGATTCGACAGAAAATGCGAAAGAGCCGTAGATAGGAAACTGCAAGCCTACGAAACTAAGGACAAACACAATCAAAGGACCAGGGATATCTGGTCGGTGGTGAAGGCAGTAGGTAAGTAATATCTTTACAAAAACGTCTCTCCCACCTTTGATGGACGAACGCGGCGTCAAGACGAATATAGCTTAGCAAACATGCTCGCCGAAATGTTTTCATCGCACTCTACCTTAAACGTCCCGCAAGGCCAGGATCCCCCCATCATATCCAACATCAACACTACCATGGCAGCAGTTAAGTTTCACCACCATGATATTCGTAATATCCCCAAAGAGCTAGATACGCAAAACGCATCAGGACCGGATGAAATACCTGCCATCGTGATAAAGAACTGCGCCAACGAACTAACACCCATTCTTTCCAGAATTTTTTCTCTGTCTTACCGAAAGGGGATATACCCATCTTCTTGGAAAGTCGCTCGAGTAAAACCTGTACTAAAGGCAAGAAAACCACGCCATCAAACTATCGACCAATTGCCTTGCTTCCAATAATCTCAAAAGTCCAGGAACGTGTAGTCAATCAGCAACTACTCAAGTACCTCGAGACCAACTGAATAATTTGCGATAACCAATACGGCTTCCGCAAACTGATATCGACAGGAGATATATTGGCCTATATCACACATATATCGAGTAGGGCAATCGAGAACTACGGAGAATCTCAAGCGACTGTGTTAGATATTTCGAAGGCATCCGACAGAGTTTGGCATGCCGGATTGCTCAACAAACTACTGTCCTTCGGATTGCCAGCGTCTGTGAAGCTGGCTGGCTAGTTTCCTTGATGGCCAGATCTCAGACACATTAACCATATATGCGGGAGTGCCACAGGGCGCAATACTCTTTTCCTCAACTATATCTGCTAACCGAAATCAATAATTCTGTTTACAGTTTTGCAGATGACAGTACCCTTGTCTCCCAATTTAGATCAGAAAAACCTTTATCAGCGACTGAGACTTATCACTGTAGACAGGAGCAAATCACAACAATTAATCAAGATCTGGAGAAAGTTCGAACTTGTAGCGACAAGAATTTGGTCCAATTTGATGCTGCAAAAACCCAAGTGCCACGTTTACCAAGAAAGCTATTACGGCGTGCCCTGATATTATTATGGCAGGATCAACCATTCCTTCATCCTCGTCAATTGGACTACTGGGTGTCTCGGTCAATAGCAATATACCCTGGCATGACCACGTTGCTAACATCGCAAAGTCATCCTCGCAGCTTGGTGCGCTTGGTGCGCTATTTCGCAATAAAAACTATATACACCACAGCAGCTACTCTTGCTCTACCAGGCGCAAATAGCGCTTAGAGCATTGCTCACACATCTGGGGTGCCGTACCTAAAAACACCCTAAAGCTACTAGATTCCTTTCAGAGGAGAGCAGACAACGCAGACATGTGGCGAGATTCCCTTGTTTTATAGATATTTTCACGGCAGATGTTCCCATGATTTGGCCTGCACCATCCCGCCCTCAGCAGCACAGTCACGACAGACGTCTAGGGCGCACCCGTTTGTCGTACAACTGGAAACACCTAGAACATCGCTTTACAAGAACACCTTTGTCTAACGCACTGCATCACTATGGAACACACTCTCAGGACATCCGTTTCCACCTGATTACAACCTACAGCTTTTTAAGGACCGTGTCAATTAACATCTTCGCACACACACCGCTCGTCGAGCGCCATAGGATCTCTCTTTAGTGTGTGTGCCACTGCCATAAACAAAAAAACAATATTAAGATAACATCGTATACGGTAGTGAAGATAGTCGCTATTAGTGAATGAGATAACGACAAAAGATAATATCCGATTAAAACTCTTTTAATGTAAAATAAATAATTATAGGGCCTGCTTAATATGTCATTCTCATACGGTCACACGGAAGCGGCATCCACTAGTAGTGGTTGGTGGCTACTTTCTAACTCATACAGCTACTTGGCTGGCCCCAATGACAGTTTTACGGCTTCAAGAAAGCTGCACGTCACGCGATGTGAGTCAGCATCACTTCATCAAAAGGGTCCCAATCTGGCAGGAATAAGTATATTTACAGGACGATATTGTCGACAATACGAGAAAATATCAATGGCAGAGTGCTTGCCAATTTATCTCATGATAAATTAATACGAATAGTGGATCTGATGATCAAAAACTACAATGATAATATCTAGACTATAAAACTTGTCTTTTTCTCTACCTGTGCGTTCATTGCTCGGAAGAGAAGACCACCACAATTCCAGAAACATATCTTCGACATCCGTCAAGAGAACGGTTGAAAACACTTTGGAACTGTATTCGTCGATACCGGTTTGGTGCGTTCCAATATCCAAAATATGAAAGAGTTAATGTCCTAAATTTTAAGATATAAATTCTAAGTTCGGAATAGGTATATTAAGTTCTAATGTAAGGCAAAGAGAATATAAACCACATAAATCTATCAGTGAAAGCGAAGATACTGTATTTCTGGGTTTGATAGCATTTACAACGCTTCAGTTTAATTATTATAGGGTCATATTGGTTTAAAAATGCAAAGATCTCAAAATTCAAACAAAATACCTACTGGCGGCAGTTTTATATGGTTATTAAAATGTTCTATAGAAGCTTGGCTTAAAACTATATAATTTAGTCATAAATCGGCGGTAGATGAATAAATTAATTCATTATTGCAATGTGATGGGTGGTAGCCTAACTACAGATAATTCTTACATTTTACACAGTTGGTGTTCAAAAAAGCTTTTGCATTCGTGGTCCTGAGGCGTTCCATCACGCACGTATATTATATAAAGATATTTCCATTTTTGAGGTCAAAAGGAAAATTAATAAAGCACATATTTTTGTAGTAAAAATATATGTTAAGGCTTGATTTACTTCTACTCCTCTACATAAAGCTCTGCATCATAATCTTCAGTTTGTTAAAAATTTAATATATATGAAGCTGAAATTTCAAAAATAAAAAAAAACACCTTTGATATCTAACTCTCATAGACGATGAAGTTCCAGTAGAAGTGAAAAAGAATGTAATGAAATCTTTAAAAAATTAAAGCTCATTGGAAGAATGCAAGAAACGTATAAACGCACAAAATTTAATTTTAATACGTACAACAATGTATGCTTATATCCAGAACATAACTTTTAGCTTTAAAAGAGATAATATGAAGCTTCGCCTTGTAGGAAATGTTTATCATCGGATAAACTTATTTTGGCGATCTTAATACTGACCAGCTAATTTAAAACATTTCTTTCTCTCTTAATAAATTGGTTTGCCACGCACAGGACATTTTATTAATATATCTCGAGAACTGTCACTGATTAAAGTATCAGTGTGGGTATAAGAAATTAGATCAACAGGCATAGGCATATGATAATATAGAAGATAAGTTGATATAATCTCATATACATTGTTTACCATCAAGAAATTAACACATTTTTTTCCGCTTTCGATGTTTGAAATTATTATTTGAAAACGTTCATTTTAATCTTTAATTATTAGACTATGAATGTGGAAATGTTTGACAAAATTAAAATGTGAAATTTTAATGCATAATAATTAATGAATAGTGCTCAGTGTCTCTGAAGGCTGCTGTGGATAGATAAACGGATGCTGATAAAACAAGAAAATTGAAGAGCAAAATGAATAAAAAATATTCCAGAAACTTAAAATATTGTATTCCATGCATATGCATATACGGTAATGCATTGAATCGTTAATTGGATGTGCAAATATATAATTATTTTAAAAACATAGAAGGGTAAATATGTATAATTATAATTTTCTAGTGTGTTTGTAACAATAATAATTGTAACTTACAGTTATTTAGGCTCTCTAATGAAACATGTGAGATATGATTGGCAACAAAGAGCTTTTGATAACCTAAAGCACGAGCTACTATACATTAAAACTCGTACAGCAGCGTTTTTAGATGATCTAGCATTATCAATATCTTACCGAGAAAATTTTACCTTCTCCGCCACTGCAAGAATTTGTCGTTTGATTGCTGCCATCGCGCCATAAATTATTTTATTTTTTACTTATGTTATTATTAATTTACTTACAAAGGTTGCGGGAATATGAAGTGAACAAAAGAGAAATTTTGCGGTTTTGAATCTCAAACAGCTTTTGGTTCAATTTAAATTCGGGACAAAATTTTAATGCAACTGAATTTCATTTATTTTCACAGCGCCAATGATGATTATTTTTTTATTTTCAAAAGTCTTTATATTATGTTCATATACAAGAAAAGTATTATTACCACTACAATTTTAAAATTATCGTAACGAACAACAGAGCACAAGGTCATTTGTATCTAGTTTTTTTTATGGCAGTGGCACACACACACACACTAAAGGCGCTCGACGAGCGGTGTGTGTACGAAGATGTTGGTTGACACGGTTCCTGAATAGTTGTAGGTTGTAATTAGTGGGGAACAGATGTCCTGGGACTGAGTTCCACAGTGATGCAGTGCGTCAGACAAAGGAGTTCTTGTAAAGCGATCTTCTAGGTGTTTCCAGTTGTAAGACGAACTGGTGCGCTCTTGCCGTCTGTCATGACTGTCTGCAGGAGTTGCCAGGGGTGGGATGAGGCGGGCCGAATCCTGGGAACATCTGCCGTGAAAGTATCTGTAAAACAGAGACATCTCGGCCACATGTCTGCAGTGTTCCAGACTATCCAGATTCCGGTTCAACTCCGGGTCGCCGACGAGACGCACAGCTCTCTTCTGAATGAAATCCAGCAGCTTTAGGGTGTGCTTTGGTGCGGCACCCCAGATATGTGAGCAATATTCTAAGCACGGTCTTATTTGCGCTTTGTAGAGCAAGAGCAACTGCTGCGGTGTATAGAGTTTTTTGTTGCGAAATAGCGCACCAAGCTTCTAGGAGGCTGAATTTGCGATGTTAGCAACATGTTCATGCCAGGATATATTGCTGTTGACCGAGACACCCAGCAGTCCGATTGACTAGGATGAAGGAATGGTCGTCGATCCTGCCATAAGTATGTCAGGGCCCGCTCTATTGGCCCTCTTGGTAAACGTTGCTGTTTGAGTCTTTCCTGCATTGAATTGGACCAAATTTCGGACGCCCCAAGTTTGAACTTTCTCCAGGTGTTGATTAACTGCTGTAATTTGCTCCGGTCTGCGGCGATGAGTCTCAGTCGCTGGTAAGGGTTTTTCTGATCTAAAATGGGAGACAAGGGTACTGTCATCTGCAAAACTGTAAACAAGATATTCGTCTCGATTAGCAGGTCATTAATACAGATGAGGACCAGAGTTGGGGAAAGTATTGCACCCTGAGGGATGCCTGCGTTGATGGTGAATGTGTCTGAGATGTGTCCATCAACTGCAACGTGCAGAGATCGGTCCCTAAGGAAACTGGCAAGCCAGCTGCAAAGAGATGCTGGCAGTCCGAAGGACGGCAGTTTGTTGAGCAGTCCGTCATGCCAAACTCTGTCGAATGCCCTTGAAATATCCAACGCAATCGCTCGACACTCTCCGTAGTTCTCAGTTGCCCTACTCCATATGAGAAATGACATAGGCCAATATATCTCCTGTCGATTTTTCTTTGCGAAAGCCATACTGATTATCGCTGATCATTCTGTTGTTCTCGAAGTACTTGAGTAGTTGCTGATTGACTACACGTTCCATGACTTTGGAGATTATTGGAAGCAAGGCAATTGGGCGATAGTCTGAGGGCGTGGTTCTCTTGCCTTTTTTTGGAACAGGTTGCACTCGAGCGACTTTCGAAGAGGATGGGTAAATCCCTTTTCCATAAGACAGAGAAAAAAGCCTGGAAAAACGGGTGTTAGTTCGTTGGCGCAGTCCTTTAGCACAATGGCAGGTATTCCGTCCGGCCCTGATACCTTTTGCGTATCAAGTTCTCAAGGATTTTTCGAATATCACGGTGATGAAACTTGACTTCTGCCATGGTAGTGGTGATGTTCGATGTGGTGGGGAGAGTCTTGCCTTGGGGGACGTCTAAGGTACAGTGCGATGAAAACATTTTGGCGAGTATGTTTGCTTTTTCCTTGGCTGTAGTCGGCGTGACGCCACGGTCTTCTGTCAAAGGTGGGAGAGACGTTTTTGTAAAGTTGTTACTTACTGCCTTTGCTACCGACCAGAAATTCCTGGAACCACTGGGGCATTGCAAATGTTTATTCCTGATCCATCCAATCAGCCTATATCCATCTATCAACGCATGTATTTCTATTTAATTTATAATTTATTATTTGGCATTTTTGATGGCTTTTAAAGAATATTGGAGCTATTGTACATATTTAAAATTGTTTGAAATATCAGATCCTCCAAATATAGCTACAAGTTATACATTGTGAGTTATATTAAACTATCCCCTTTTGAAATATATTTAACGCATTTATTTTCAGATCAGTTTTAGTAATTTTTGGATCTGATATGTACATGAAATTTCTATTAAAGTTTTGAAATTTTGTGAGATGGATTATTCATTAAGGCTTAAGTTAAGTTTTTGAGCTCGCTGTATAACATAAAATTTAATACTTCCAAGTCAACAATACAAATAATATATCTTAGGATGTTTGCTTAGCAGCAAATTGTAGGTAAAGGAAATGAAACAATAAGCCATACCTATATATAAATAATATGCTCTAACAGGAAAAAGCTAGATGATATGATCGTAATTTTTATTACTTTTTGCTTTCAATATTTAAATGTATTTTCATAATTATTGCCAGTGAGTGATAGTTAGTTCGTTCTAAAGAATCTAAACGGGATTTTTCTAATTAATTTGTGGATAAAAAGAGAATAAATGATCGGTTCAAAATGTTTTAATTGATAAACTGTGCTTACTTTATGATTTAATAGTATAATAATTATATGAATATCTATGATTTGCATAATGAACATAAAGAAACTCAATAAGATGGAGTATTGCCCTTCTACCTAGAGCCTACAACTGTATTTATTCTTATTAGATTTAAACGATTCTGGCAGTGAGCTAATCCATAGTGAAAATGAAAACTGTTCATCGAGGATTTTACCTTTTGGCCCTGAAATATCGCTAGGGCAGGCCATTAACACCAACTTCATGCATACCTTGATGCAAACTTTATTGAGCATCTATCCTAAAGCAAGGCTTATACATAAAAAAGCTGTTTCTAATTTAACAATAACCTAATTGGAAATTAGTCTTGAATAAGCAGGCAAAACGAAAAACGCTAGGCCCTGTGCAAGTGCAATTTCTTTTAATTCAGGTGAATATTATTATCAAATATGTATTTAATAAACTTGCTTTTAACAAAAGCCCAAGAGGCTTTACTATAAAATTTATACATAGAATAGAAGATGCAAAGAAAACAAGAAATGTAAGATATCAAAGAGAGTGGAACAATGTCCTCCCGAGGAAGAATATATGACAATGTCGCTTCACAATTTTTAAATAAATACTGTTTAATTTCACAAAAATCTGTATGAAAACTAGGTTTTACTAGAAAGAGACAAATATGAACGGTAGGTAGGTTCTCTGAAGGTTTTCATTTAATTCAGATGAAGATTATTATTAAATATGTACTTACTAAACAAAAAGCACAGACTGCTTCACAAAAAAATGTACACTTGAGACAGTGAGGCACTTAAATTATAGGGTAGATGATTTCCTTTTGCAGACTCAGACGTTAAAGTGCATAAACCTTATTTTGTACAGCCATAGAAACGAGCATCCAATTCTTTAACTTACTGCAGATTATTTGAAACAAACTGCAGTGGCTACCAGAATTAGATAAGAAAAAGTAAGCTGCCACTATAAATTTGAAAATATTTCGCTAGTTTTCTTTGCCCATATGGTTCTTCTTGCCCTAATCTTCTATTAAAAAGGGAAATTTACTAAGCGTTAGTTGTATTCGATATTGATTTTTTTATAAAATATTCTGGTTTTTTAGGATGTATCGCTTTAGTTAAAATATATTGTTAACACGGAATAATCTGAGCGAATCCCATTTTAAATATCAACAGAATTCAAGAATTTAATATTATTGAAACTCGATTGACTTGAGAAACAAGTCAATTCTTATGAATAACTTGTTCACAAACAAAAATACCGCAACATTTAAAATATATTATTTAGATCCTAAAATGACTGAAAACAATCACGTTCGAAAACTATACTACTGTTCCAGAGATTTAACTGCAATAGATCCGAATGTTTATAATAAAATATATTCTACAAAAATATATTTTTTGCATACTGAACTTACGAAACTATCGAGATGCTATTCCTTGAGTAAGGAATGAAAGGCTTTCTATTTGTCGTTGAAAGATGTTTCCTGGCTGTTGAATAAATTCTTTTTAATACTACTATTGTATTTGCAGCTAAGAACCGGTAATTAATTCTAAGCGGGCGAAATGTGATGCCTAATCCCATCATACTGCTTTTATAGACAAATTAGACCAATTAAATGTAATTTTATTTTAAACCAGTTCTGTTAGTCTACTTGAAGGAGATGATTAATTGTGCATATTATTTGAAACCAAAACTTTCTTCAATTAATTTGGCATAAAAATTTGCATTTGAAAGATTATATCGCCAATCCTAATACTCTTTCGTTGTTCTGATTGAAAATTAATCAGAAATATTTTTGTAACATGACAATGCTAAGAACTAAATGACAGGTATGGACAAAACATTTTTTTTTTGTGTAGATACGAGTTACTATTCTAGGAATTTTGGTTTAACGGTGATACTAATCTAGCAGACAGTGTGTGAACAAAATTCAGGTAGCAGTCCATTAGTTCCTGCGATATGTCAATACGATATTGAAAAAATTTACAAGTTAAAATCTACACGACTACAGTCTCATCTTTAAATGAAAGAAGGATACAATAATTTTTGAATTGTACTGATTATTTTAGGTATATTTAATGTAACATATTTTATTTTATACAATTGTTTTCTAAGCATTGTTAATAAATGGTTTAAAATAGAGTGAATGAAATAATTGGCTCTTCTCAGACAGTTGATATTTTCCTCCACATTTTGGAACCCTGAACAACAGGTCTAAGATGAAAATTTTATTGATTTACCAAAGACAAAGTTTGTCATTTAATTTAATTTTCCTTAGACTAAATGTACTCACATAAATCAACATTTAGGAATAATCTATTACATTTTTCTGTAAACATTTTTAGTAACAAAATAATACGGTGTAGAGAAACAGAAATTACATGTAAAAGTATTATATTATTAAAAATATATGAAAAAGGAGTTACCTACAATCAAAATTTCTATATAATTACCAATTTTTATGCTGTTGCTGATCAGCGACTGTTTGTGTGAAGCGTAAAGATACAAACGTAAAAATTAATTCATTAGTCTTAATAGAAAGTAAAGTTGGTCGCATTAATAGCATTCTTAATTCAATGAATAGGGCGGTCATACGAAACGATAGAAAATACTTATTATTATTGTATTTACATACAAGTTAAACTGAAGCAACCTTTCAGTACTTAAACTTGTCGGTTATACGGAATGAAGAGGATTGATTCTTGTAACATTCTCAATCCATTAATTTTATAAGCTAAGTAGGGTAACGGATACAGAAATTGGCTGGTCGCTTACGGGATTTACAGATTTAGGAGTTTTGGGAGAGTAGCCCTTTGGCTTATTTGACACTGCAACCCGCAGGATCTATTGTGACTCCGTCCATATTATAGAGCATTATCCAATTTTGTCTCCCTGGTCAGACTTCACAGCTTCGACAGCGGCTTCTTGATGCACCTTGTTGCCTCTGGTTTGGTTGACTTAAGCAGTCGAAATGCACTTGCACTAGGATGGCTAGGTTCCCAAACATGCCTCGTCATAGACCACAATGGCCGTGCAGGAGCCGTTGTCACTCCACATCCCCGCGTCAGCCAATCTCATGGCCGCTCTGGCTGCCTCGTGCTTCACCCAGTCCGCCAACGGGGGTAACCCCAGTAGCACCTCCAGGGCCCTTGTGGTCTATTCTGACTTCAATTTACTGATTATCATTTTAAATAGCACGACAATGTTTCCTCTGGTACCAACTGATTCGGATTTTCTCGTCTAAATTTTAAACGGCCTTATTTCACTTGATTTTTAATGGTTTGAATGCAGTAACATCTGCTGACTGCAAGATTCTAGTGGCATCGGGATATAGTGCGGCTAAAATGATATTTCACTTAAAATATAATTCACTGGCTGGAAAAGTTAGGTAACTCTAATGTTCGTTGACAAAAGAAAACGAGAAACTTACTGTTTTTAGTAAGTAGGTGTCTATAAAAGATGTTCCCTGTATATTCAAAAAAAATTCTACTTTTTCATTCATCGCACGCCTAAATTCTATATTTAAATATGTAACTACGTACGTAGATAGAAAAGTCTCTCTTTGCTTACAGCTTTTGCACAAAAAATAATGGACATTTTTGTTTCTTGAGATATTTCCATACAAGTAATATGAGTAATATGATCTTAACCCAGCAAGTTTTGTTAGACAATTAGAATGCATGTTTGCAAATAAGTTGATCTTTTTACATAAATTAATTTGGATATTGTAATCAGCTTTATTCGCTAATTGCTCTTTCAGCTGGCCATATTCCTAGTTCACTTAGCGTTTGTGATTTTATTCCTTTTAAAGGCGTGGGTTAAACGGTACGGCAGTTAGAGCGGGCGCCACTAAATTCTTACCCTTCGAAATTTATTAAAAAATGCCTGAAAATGGGATAATAAAATTTAGAAAAAGTACCCTGTGAAAAAGAGAAAAAAATATATATAAAGAAATTAAATTATAGCCTAAATATAGTTGCCAAAATAAACACCAGGAATACAAACAACCAGTTTATTAGAAAACTGCCACTTGCTTAGAACATTCTACTTTCTTACAATTTTGAAGATTTTCTAATTACTGATGGTTAATATTATGCTAGAAAATATTTATGGAATATCACTTAAGATGACCTATATACGCCACAAATGGTAATTAATGTTCAAATTACAATTTATTAATTGCTAAGTTAAGTTTCATCTTGACACTTTAACACTAGAAATTAAAACAAACAGGTATCAAATAAACAATATTTAGGCATAGCACTCACTGCGATTAAACTTCAAATCAAAAAGTAGCATAAGTGATGGTACATTACCAAGTTTCTAGTCAGTAAATAAACATTACTAATTACTATATAAAAGTCTCAAAAAATTACCCCGATGACAATTAAAGAGAGGAGTAATATTTAAAATAATATTTTAATATTACTCAGTTACTATTGCTTAAATATGTAACAATCTATATGTTGAAATTAGGGAATAAATATCTACTAAACTACGCTTAGCTTTTTCCCTTGGCAGCTGGAAGATAAAAGACTTCTGAAATGTCCTCAAAATGCTAAACTAAAAGGGATTTACTAAATAAAATATATAGAAATAAATATAGCCGTGCCAAGTAAGGAGAATTGAGCTCAATTGACCGATATCAAGGCGAAACGTTCATTGATATGGTTTAAATAACTTAAATTAAATTTCTGCCGTGGGTTTTACAGATAGATATAATTAACTTAATATAATGGCCAAGATTTTTATTTTTCGCTCTTTATTATTCGCTACATCCTACCATCGCGGATTTAGCTTACATCATCTGATAAAATCCTTTTGTAAGGGTGGTGTTATTTCTCCAAATGCTGCAGAGATCAGCAGTATAATAGTCAAATTAACTATAGGATGATGTTTTATTTAAAATAGATTTATGCTCCACATTACTATTTAATGACTGGGGCACATCTTAATGGTGACGGATCTTGAAGAAGATCACTAACGCATTTACGACGCAAATAACTTTAGACACCAGTAAACCATTTTCTGATCTTAAGTCTGTTACTATTTCTGGAGTTCTCTTACTTAAATTTGGGTTCTGCTTCGAACAAAACCTATATTAATCTCTTACAGGTTTCTTCTGCCTCATAAAGTATCCTAAAATATTCGATCATTCCCACAGTGTCATGCCAGATATATCAACCCAAAAATTCAGTTAGTAGTAAGTATTTGCTTCTTTTTATGTATATGCTATATTTTACTTAGCACTCTAATAATACAACAAAATGTGGTACCCGTCCACTAGGATGAGTTACTCCAATCGACTCTATATCGGTTGAGGTCATGTGTGATAGGAGAAAAGGCAAAAAATAAGATTTCAATGTTCAGTAGCATTAACACACTGTGATAGTTTGGCTACATATCGAAGAGATGGACTTGTACACTTGATTTGATTCTTTTTACTCGGACCTGTATATAGATTCTAGTTGAAGTTTTTGTCATTCGATTACTCCACCTAAAAGTTATGTTCAAAAGACTGAGAAACAATGTACCTATTAAAATTAAATGTTGTGATCCTACTTGAACTAATTAGTTCGGGACGTCTTATATACAAGCCACTATTTCTTTACCTAAAATCCCTTAACTAGTGATAGCATTCTTCTTCAGTATCTTCGTAGACTGGTGAGCATTTTTTCGATTCTCAGTGGCCTAAAATACTCATGCTTCCTACACTCTTTTAGTGTTAATACTTAGTTCATTTCTGACATGCCCACATAATCAGCAAGGCTTTATAATAAGCTTTTGATATTTTCTGAAATTAGGCCTGATGACCGAATCTCTATTTGCTTTAATATTTGTTTAGTGTCATTTTTCATTGCCATATTTTGGGCTGTTGTTCGCTTGAAATTCAAATCCACAAATTATTTTCCGCCCTTTTTCTGACCCAGGATTTGGCCCGCCTCATCCCGCCTCCAGTAACGCTTGTCAGGCAGTCACGACAGACGGCAAGAGCGCACCCATTCGTCGTATAACTGGAAACACCTAGAACGTCGCTTTACAAGAACGCCTTTGTCTGGCGCACTGCATCGCTCTGGAGCTCACTCCCAGGGCATATATTTCCCTCAAATTGCAACCTAGTGATAGAGTTAATTTTTTCCATGCACCTAAAACATATGTCCGTAATAAAAAGTAGCAGTAGAAGTCATTGGAAAATTCGTATAAATCTGCAAGGATACTCGCTACGTATAAAGTTGTCAAGGATGGATCATGTGTCCTACGAGAGTATCATTTTAATAACTATATTTTTTCTATAAACATACAGAATATTAATATCATTATATCCCTCTAGTAAAAATCATCAATTGTTTGGTATATACTGACCAGATTATTTCCGGACTTCTGCTGATCAAAGATACCAAACCCCACCATCGATCTTATTCAGTAATAGAAGGTCAATATGTAGCTAAAGCGGGAATAATAAAATGTATCATATCTCCCTTTGTATCAATCCGTGTCCAATCTCCCCTACTCCTAAATTCAATTTTGCTGCAAAATAATATAATTAAAACTCAAGTTTCCTATCTGGGATCAAGTATGAAACTCATTGAAATGGAAAGATAAATTATGAATAAAATCTAAATCTTTGGACCGTGTTTAGCAAACATAATTCCTTTCTTATGTGAAGAGATCTGCTGATGTACTGAACGAATATTCTGTGACGGTGGATGTTGCTATAATAACACGGAAATCACTACGTAGTAATAGGAAGGTGCTATATATCCAAAGCTATTTGAACCCCGTTTAATTTAATTAAACTGCAATCTGGTTGGATTATTACTTATTACTGTACTCCAAGTAACGGCATCGACACATTGCAGATTTTAATGCATGTCAGATTGTTTTATTAGAACAACCTTCCAATCGTACCATACTGCCAGAAATGACCTTGCTATAGATTGTAAAGTTCCGATTGATATTATCTGCGAACCTACGTGCCTTTAACAATTACACAAACCAACAATAATTATAAATCTGCATAATCTATATCGCGCTGCGTAACAGCCACACCAGGACACACCGACACCGACCGAAAATCCCAAGAACCAATGGCCAATCAGAACAGTTCGATATTGAACACGGGTGAAAGGCGCTGGCTGCGGGTGATTCGATATCTCGCTACTTGTGGCTGATATCTAGTCACCATTCTCCAAATACCTTATGCTTACCGGCATTCACTTAGACAAGGACATACGACTTTGGGTACCGAATTGATTTTTATACGGTGTAGTGCTAAAACCGCTATTTGCATTAAATTTATATTTCATTAAGTGCTTATATTTTAAGAGCCCTTTAATAAATCGTTTAATTCACAGTACTATACAAAAGGAACAATTTTTAATGAATCTAGTTCAGATTTCCAAACCGAAGTATAAAAACATTACTTTTAAATTAGAAAACACGTTCGCTTTACATTATTTAGCTGGGCTGCGGAAAAATTAGTTTGGGTTAGTTAGTCGCATCTTCAAATTCTAATGGCCACAGGATTGCTTCTTTGAACTCCGATTAATCACTGTTAAATTAATCAGTGTTTTGAGTATTGTAGCGTTGCGAATGTTACAAAATCCAGTAGTGCGATTTCTTCGTTTTTATGATCGATATATGTGGTCGATACAATCGCTACCTTACTTTCGAGTACAATCCACCAGTATCAAGGAATGCTCGAAGCCTTGACTCCGTTTGGAACGCCCTCTTGACGGATATCTTTCCTGGCCTTCCAGCATGCTCTAAGCGTGTAGGAGGTGAAAAACGACCAGTCCAAAATATCTGAAAATTTCGTTATTATTTTCGACCATCAGATCTAATTACTGCTTGAGTTTGTCGCGAGATTAGTAAGTAAATATATTGCTTGGTATATTTTCTAAAATTATCGGCCGTATTTGCTGATAAAGATGTTTGATGAAGAGCGTGGTTACCCTTCCTATAAAAAAAGGTTTGTTACATGTTAGTGTTTCTATATTGAATAGTTGAAATTATTTATGAGAGACTGAATGTTCCGTGGGGCTGAATCTCCTCCTTTGGGGCTGAACGTCCGTCAGCGGTCTTTTCTATGCAGACCAAGAGAGTACCCTGTTCCATTTAGCTAGATAGAGATCTTTTGTCGAGGCGATACGACCATTTCGTGGGAAAGCAGCTTCGCATGAAACGCCGGAGGATTCCACGTCTGCAAGACACAAGTAGGCTGTACCCTTTCTTTAAATTTTATGTCGGAATTTATCATTAAACGACTGTAGCTCGTCTACTTTCTTATATCATACCTATTAACTTTATTTATCGTTTTTTTAATGAATTTACCGTTAAACGACTGTAGAACGTCTATTTTCTGATATCGTACCTATTACCGTTGCTGACAGCTTTTATTTAATGAACTTACTGTAGGTCGTTTGCTATATTATATCGTACATGTTACCACTTCTCATTTTTGTTCAATGAACTTAACGTTTTTACTTATTGAGCTTACCGATAAACATATTGTCTCCAGTGGAAAATGTATTTTGCCAATGTTATGATAATTTATTGATTTATTTTTACTATAATTGGCTCTAAGCCTCACGGCAGTAAATTGTTTCACCTAACTGCAATTTGAAACTTTAATTTTTCGCAACCCGGTAAAACCGGTATCGAACTGAGCTCACTTCGTGTTTAGCTGTAGATATTTACCGGCTATATACATATATTTACTTCATATAATGATATTATCGCTGCCAAGGGATTAACTTTGATTAGTAGATACTGCTTATTTTTGGTACTTTATGACTAACGGCGATTGGTCAGAATCTCAAGAATAATTCAAAGTTCAGTTAAAGCTATTTACATATAGGAATAAAATTTGATTTACTAGTCTGATAATCTAGACAATATAACAATCTTCTGATTAGTTTATGGGCGGTACCATAAACTAAACTTGATTCATTGTCTTTAGAGTGTTTATGAAAGCATTTAAGATTTAAATAAATAGCTTAATTGTAATACCGATGTTTATTTTGGTAAGTTAGCGTCAAAAGTGCCTTTCATTAATACCTTTTAATTCTAAATTTCACGATATTCTAATCTAGAGTAAGTTTCTAAATTTGATTAGCCTGATTATAGTGTTCAACAATCATTGATATATTTCTAGTTTAAAATTTAGTGGCGCCTTCGCCTAACTGCTAACTCTTCGACCCACGCCTTTAGACAAAATTTAAACCGCTGAGTGAGACCTTAGCATATGGACCGTTTGTTAAGCAACTATCAAATCGTGTTACAATATCACATATCTATTAATGTCAGACACATTCAAAACCCTGATTAATTTAACGAGCGTTTAGTCACTAACCAAAGTCCAATGTAGTGGCCCTTAATGACCAAAATTTGTTATGGAAAAGTGACATGTCCGTTTGGCACGTTATTTTGCGTCAGGCCATGAGTGACTGATATTGCCGTTTGTTAAAAACCGGCACCGAATATTAACAAGAGCCTAGATGGTCCACTCTCAGTCGGCACTTTTAATCTAGCGCTTACAAAGGCGAGACGCCAGACTAGACGAGACGGAATGAAACGTGGCACAGGGTCTGAGCGGTTAACCAGCATTTCACCAGGTGCCTCGAAGAGGCAAGGAGGGAAATGCTGGGGGCGGAGCTTAAAGTGAACCTTCTAGTCTGTTGTTAATGTTCCGTGTTTCTGGTCTTAATAATTGTAGGTAAAAGATCCAGATGCTTTAATAAGTATACATACAAACATATAACTTTGCATTATCTTTGTTGCATAGAATACGTTACCAAAAATAATCACGGTATCAAAATGAGCTATTTGTACAGGTTGATCTAGATAAATCTTCAAATGGAAATATCTCTAGTATTTTCTAAATTAGAAAAACATATTCCCAACAAAAGCTTTTTGGTTTCATTTGCTTTTAGACAAGCTTTTGTGTTAATGTATTCATGGTGGATTAAAAAAAAAATAGACACACGACAACTTTGTTTATTTAAATGAAATATACCACATTTCTATTGAATTTGAATTTTCTATTAAATTGAGATATCTGGAACTGGAAATTTTGGATAATTATATTGGACATTTTGTTGATGAACTGCCACTTCAAACTCGACAAAATCTAATTTGGCAAGACAGAGCACCTCCTCATAATAGTTCTGGCAGTAACATACTACCTACCTATTATGGTTTTTCCAAATCTAGTGAACATTATTTAAAAACTTGGTTCATTTTGCAAGATATTGCCAGAAAATGCAAATGAATCAATAAATGAAACTTCCAGCATCATGATATTCGAAAAATAAATATAGAATATGCAGAATTTAATAGAAAATTCAATTCAATAAAAAATATATAGATTTACAGTTTTGGAAAAGTAGCCATTCGGCCTATTTGCCACTGTGACCCGCATAATATATTGTGCTTCTCATCATATTATAGAGCATTATTTAGTTTTGCCCCTCCGATCAGACTACATCTTCGACACTGGCTCCTCGATATAACTTGCGATCTCTGGTTTGGATGTACCGAGTAGTTGGAAACGCACTCTCGATAAGCCTTCGCACTGGCACAATATGTGCGCCGCCGTTTCATCCCATTTCTTGAAGAAACTCCGTTTACTATTTTCTTCCATTCTCATTAGACGTATAGATGCTTTTTCAGATGGCAGTAGCCCATTAGTAGAATCACCATTATTCTTACGGCCGGCCGTTCACCGCTTTGTAGAACTGCTGTTAATTTGGCCAAGTTAATATCAATGTTTTGGATTTGTAAGACAGAAGCAAGAGCCATATTTATAAAGTAAAGAACGCTAATAATATTCCCATCGCATCCAGAAACTATTAAACAGCATGTAGCCACTTTCAATTTTACATAATGTACCCGGAGCTATTCAGAAAACCTATTCAGGTCAAACTGCAGCTGCCAACGATGTCCGGAATTGTCAGTCTGGTAAGTTGCTATGATGAAATCATTCTTTACTCAACAAATTGAACAATAGGATCCCAAGTAGAATCACCCTTGACTGCACTTGAATCTCACTGGGATTGTATCCCTGAACTCTGACTAAGTGAATGCGATCCATTAAGTACTTCTCCAACTACTGTAGCAAGTTACCTCCAACTCCCAACACCAGGCTTGTGCACCAAAACTCGATGGATGACCTGGTCAAAGGCTTTGGAGTAGTCGGTATATATGAGCTGTATCTGACTACCACTCTGGAAGGCTACTAGCAAAAACGCTGCTGTACACAAGCAGGCTACGTTCGGCGAATAAACAAGCCCGGAACCCAAATTGCTATGTTAGTACAATATGGTCAACTAATCAGAGATAAAACTCCCAAAGAGTTTAGTGATGGTACTGAGAATACTTATAAGTCTATAATTATTAGCAAGTGACTGGTCTGTAGATTAGTGTTGTTAATTTCCAAAAGTACAAACAACTGCATGCTCTATTTCCGGAGAAGGTAGTTACTTGCTTCTAGAATGTCTTCTTATGGCTATGAAAATATTCCCATTCCTCGGATGCACGATTCAACCAATCACTGTGTATATCATTCATATGTGACTCTGGGTCCAAACACTTGCTGGTCAGCCAAGTTTCGGTAAATATGAATATGGTACATAGTTGATGGGATGCTTTCAAGCAGAAGCTAGGCACCAAACTTGGTCATATGCATTACCCTGCGTTTAAATAATTTTTACGTAAGTATATTTCGAGTGACAAAAGTACAAAGCAGAGAGTTGGGGATTGCAAATAAAACAAAAAATAAATAAAATCAAGCAAGTATGTTCTTGCGCAATCATGTTTCGAAGATAGGTGAAAAAGAGGTTGGTCCATTGCAATGCTGGAGTTGCATTCGGGTTCGTGTAATAGATAAATCTAGATACATTGTAACCAGCTTTATTCGCTTACCGCTCATTCAGCTGTACATATTATACCTGACTCACTCAGCCGTTTGTAGTTTTGTTCTTTTTAAAGGTGTGGGCTAAAATTTATGGCAATTAGAGCGGGCGCGACTAAATTTTTACTGCAAGAAATTTATTAGACATTCTATCCGTCTGAAAATCGAATATTAAAATTTTGAAAAAATGCCCTGTGAAAGATCGTTAAAAAAATTACCCTGAGATTGAATTATAGCCTAAATATAGCTTCCAGTTTATTAAAATTAACTGCGCATGCATAACAATATAGCTTTCCTGATTTTAGGAAATACTATCGACTGACGGCTACTACTACTTTTTTGAAATGCGCATTAGGAAATCACTGCCGCTGACTTATCAGCATTACTGGTTGCAAACAGTATTACAATGATTATAATATTAACTACTATAATTATGTCTTAATCAAAAACCTAATGTAATTCAATTAGATGAATTGTTTTAATAGTACACTTAATAATATTCCAGTAGATGAATTATTTTCAAAGCAAATTTAATACTGTTCTATTAGATAAATTATCCTTCGCATCTTCGCCGTCCCTCATTACACTTTGTAGTATACAACTTTTTCCCAATCGGTACAATTTTTAAAGAAGTTATCTAAAAACATGGTGATTCAGCCGACCCTGGCTAGCCGCTCGAGCTTATCGCCTTGATGCATCATTACAATTTTGTACCGATCGGTGACAAGCAAGAATACGTAAATCGGTTCTTTCTTTTGGTTTTAAGAAGAAAAATGCCTAGAAATCGTATTTCAAGTACAGTGTATGTGTAGTGATATGTCTTGCTCGCAAAGGAGGCGAAAAAAGGGAGCAATATTCATCGGAAGAAGCGAATCAGGGGGTGAGTTCACATAAGATTATATGCCAAAATTTCAAATATATGTAAATACCTGGTTATCTTATATATATATAAAAACAGAAACTATCTCTCGAATAAAAGCATGATGTGTATAATACTAAGCTACCTTAGTATTATGAATAAATATGACACTTGTAACCCTTAATTTTTTACTTAATAAAATTGAAATGGAAAATACTCTCAAACTTCTAAAACTAACTATATTAGAATAAAATAGAGTGCGAACAGGTTACAGTCAAAAATTACTAACAAACCATTATTTATATACGAGGGCATGACAAAACATCGTTACATTTGTCGTCTGTGCACAATTATACACAGAATCAAACAATATATTCGGAATTGAAATATATTATATCGAAATGAATATAAATAATAAGCAAAAGTTAACGATACGAGCTATTCGAATCGTTCTCTAGTAATCTCGTCTAATCGTAATGGTACATCCTACCAAAGCAATACTATTCAATCACAAAAAGTGGTTACATAACACAATCAAAAGGCTGACTAAAGAAATATACCGGTCGACCTGCACATTTATTAATGTTTTACATAGAATAAAACGTTTTTACCATATAAAGGAATATAAAAAATAGAAACAAATGGTTATAATGCCTTCGTATTATTATCACGTTTTCGATAATTGATCCCCGTATGGGCCACATGTGGGACTATAAACTACAATTCGATTTGATGCAAATATTGCAAAACACAAACTAAAAGTTATATTTAATCATGATCCACTTATCTACAGGATAATAAATAAAACTCAAAAATCAAATATTATCATAATAATTTCAAAGGATATTCATAGCCACAATACTAGCGAGTTTATAGGAAATCGTACTGTTATTATTACTAAAATGCAATTATCCTCAATACCAATGGTAAAAACACTGTCTAGAGGATTAAGGACTATGTATACTGTAATTATTGTTATTACTGCATTAATAAATAATTTTCAAAAAAAAAAATAATAATAAATAATTTTTTTTAAGTCAGTCGAAGAGAGCCCTTTTCTCACGAAATTAACCCTTAAAAACTAGCCACAAAGGCAAGCTGACTCATAATTTAGGAGCGACTAAAAAACCCAAGTTGGGTATTATTATAGCTTTGCATGCCCCTCCGTCCGCTTTGCTCGCAACGGGGGATCAATCAACAAGAACTAACCAAGTGCTAACCAAAACTAACCCAAGGCTAACCCAAAGTAACCCAAAATTAAGGGAAAAAGGTAAGTTAATAGAAATTTTGCTAGGACGTAGACATGGATTCGTGTCGCATCGCGCGCAGTATTTTGGATTGCAACTCGGGATTTAGCCGCTCGTCATAAATTTATCAGAATGTTATCGTTCGGCTTTGTCGAAGCGATGTATATCGGAACGCATTATTTTTAAACAATTCGTGTTGATATGAGCCGACCGGAGAGGGAAAAAATTGGAGTAAACATTGCTTATAGGAGATATTAATAAATAATATCAATACCTTTTAACAATTCGCATTTGCAGATGCGAATAACTTTAACTAAAATTGGCCTTCACATGCAGATGTGAAGGGTCCCCAACAGCCTCCACGTCAGTAGGTGTATTATGTTGGAGTGGTTAGAGGCACACTATATCCCTACATTTGCCGATGTAAAGGATATATGTATTGACAAAAATAAAACGGTATAGTGCTATGTATTTGCAGATACAAACACAAATAACCACCAAAAACAAATAACCACCATACTATTGCAACCCTCTTACATAAAATCATTGCATTGGAGGTAGCGAATTATTACACTGTTGGTTTCTGTTCAAAACAGAAATTACAGTATTTGCAGATACTGTAAATATGCTAAAAAATCGTTGCATTTGCAGATGCAGACGAAAGCATAACCAGGGTTAAGCAGCAAGCAAAAAGGTGAATAGTTCGTTGTATTAGCAGATACAATCGATCGTACCCACTGTCTGCAATTGCAGTTGCAGGTAGTGAACATATGCTTGAACCTATTTTTCTGTTCAAAAACAGAAATTGCAGCATTTGCAGATGCTGTAACTAGGCTAATAGATCATTGCATTTGCAGATGCAATCGATATAATAAGTAGCAAAACCAAGGAAAATCTTTTGCATTTGCAGATGCATTAGAAGATCCTCGCACGCTAGCGGAGGAAATAACTTATCCGAATCAAGACTTACCAACATCAGAAGCACCAGATGGTCCTGTCCTGAACAAAGTAAAAACCACGCTTTGTTAATAGGCAAAAAAAAAAAATAAAACAAACAGTATGATAGAGAAGTATCCACCAGCTGCCAACTGTAATGTCCTCAGACCATCAAAATTAGAGAGTACTAAATCTTGCCAAGACAACTACTGTATCAATTACAGAAACAACTATGGTCCGTGGGATTAGTGCCTTAGCCCTCCCTTTCAATAATTTAATTAGCCAACCGTCTGAACTACAATTATACGTTCAAAATTGGCAGAAATTAAAGGTAAACAGTTCAATAATAGAGTGGGTACAGGATTATAAAATGCCTTTCAATAGGACACCACTCCGGTTAGCAAAATAGAAGACTACATAGGACGGCAAAACATTTAATTTCAAAATACGCATTCTTGGGGAAAACTGATCTTAAAGATGCATATTTCCTTAATCCTATGCACAGTAGTCAAAAAAGTTGTTAAGATTCGTTTTTTGCAACGTATTATACCAATTTAATTGTGTTTCATTTGGTTTATGTACAGCTCCATATCTTTTCACAAAACTGAAACCAGTTGTAAGATATGTAAAATTAAAGGGTATAAAAACTGTACTCTACTTAGTCGATTGGCTATTGGTAATTCAAAAGAGAGCTTAAAAGTATAAATAAAATTACACAAACATTACAAGATTTAGGTTTTAGATAAATTCTGAAAAAAGCGTAGTTATTCCCGCGCAACAATGCTCATTTTTCGGGTTTACACAAGAGAAAAGGGACCTACTGGCAGTCTATTCTCTTTTACCCTGAAAAATACCTACTCACATCTCCTTGCAGAGAGAAACAACCATTATGGAAGAAAATTTCCCTGGCTGTAGGGAAATTAGGAAGTCTCCTGAGAAATTAAACTGATTATTTTTTATTGCAAACTATAGAGCAATGAAAAAGGAATCGATACGTGTTTTTTATTTCCACTAAAATGAATATTACAAGAGCTATACCAGTTTTTAGTTTTGTATATATAGATATTGTCACGAGTAATTTTAGGGGTAGCGCGTTTATTTAAAGAATACCTT
>MU181957.1:759372-775926 GCA_016904865.1 Pissodes strobi
GACAGGGTGATATTTGTTTAGTAGCTTATGCATTTTAGTAGATTACACGTTCCCCCGCCCTCTAAATGTTGGTCCCCAACATTAATGCGACCGCTATAGCTCAAAAAAGAAAGACCTCAATTCGAAAAAACTTGCCGCATAATACTATGTGATATTACAATTTATAGAACATAAAAAAAATATCCATCAGTGGTCTTGTTACTTTCTGGATCCAGGCTGATCCTTAGTAACTCCCTCTAGCCTCCACTGCAGTCTATATGTCTTAGCATTGACATACCATTGAACTGTTTGAGGGTATCATAAGTAAGAGCCTGCTGGAGAGACTAGTATGGACATCCACTGGTGCTTGGTACATAAAATAAAAAAAGAAACATATTTTTATAAACTGTCTTTGAAATTTTATACTTAACTCTAATTCTAGATTAACAGAGAACAAGTAGAGTGTAGAATTCTCCTCTAAGTATTTTGCATATTTGAAATATCTATACTTTACCGTTGACTGGCCAATAGACGCCTATTGGTCAATCCACGTTTAGACACAATATCAACTCTTTATAAAATACTGATACTTGTATTGTAATATCTTGCTTGTATTCACTAATTCAGCCTGCATGGGATGCGTCCACCCCATGAAAGTTGATCTTTGGATTACCACATTTATCATAACCGTAATATCACCATTTTATAAATTGTCTCAGTATATTTACAATTCTACAAAATAGTTTACATGATTTATTTCTTTCTAGAATCATACTAGCTGTCTTTATATTATTTGATCTCCTATTAAATATAGAGTTTTGTTAACTTGCATAAATACCGTCCTGTTCTCTATTATTTAACTAGAGTACCACTATTGCAGGTAATTATAAAAAAATTATTAATTATATTAAATTATCTGGTACATCTAATATTAAATTACGGTCCTGTTTATGAGACTAATATTTACTCGCTGCATTTTATGTCTCTTATTATAGCAGTTTATTTGACTCAGTAATACTTGTTGACTTATAAAAAAATATATATGCTGACTCTTTATATTCTTTTAATCGACTTATTTATGCTTGCTGACCATGTTTATATTTTTAAAAATGTTTATCTGTACACAATTTACAGATTTTAGTTCCATGAAATATCGTACAGTCAATTATTCTAATATGTAACATTATAACATTAATAAATAAAAGGTATCTTATACTTTACGCTACAATATTTTCTTTCTTCTGGCTTGTCCCTCACTTCTTGGTGGCTAGATGGCGCCTTTTGAATACTGCTGAGAAAGTATCCATCTTTGCTTCGTGTCCCTTGTTGAGTATCGATATGTCTGCCCCATCTCTACTTGAACGAGTATTCGCCCAGAAGTTCTGGTGCTTTCTTCGTTTTTATTTCCTTTGACTGGTACCCCTGTCAATTCGTCGAACTTTTTGACCTCCGGAAAAATGCTGTGATTGTCATTTCTTTCTACGGTGAATGGTGACGGTGGCGTTTTTGCATTGTATATCGCCTAGATCAAATAAATTATATTAAAATTTGTTAAATTGATGCAATGGCGATGATTTGTGTTCGATTTTTTGCACCTTATGGTCGGTTTTATATGCCTGCCGAATGCAGTTTTTGCAATGTGACCAGGGATTTGCCTATGAAGTTTGGAACTTGGCAGGTGCTTTGAAGCGAAAAGGTAAGTGTTTTATTACCTATAATCATTATCTTTGGCCTCTTTGAAAATAATAATAAATGCTAGAGCATATAAAACTCTAATCCAAGGGTGTTTGATGCATGAGTTTGAATTTCTTGGAAACATTTCGCGTGACTGAGTTTGTGGTTAGAAAAGGCGTGGTAAGGGTAAATGACCTTTTTCGCCATGTACTCCATGTGGGGCTTGAATATTGACAAGAAACATTTTATCAATGATTATTTATTCCATTCCAAGCTGTAGATGACGTGTATTACTGCTAGTTTAACATGGAAGTGGTTATGTGAAGATTAATTATAGCTTTTTTAGGTTACGGAAGCATGGAATAGGAATAATAAGAGTCCCTGGAACTTAATGGCTTATGGTATGGCCGAACTGTCATTGCTGGCTGCTGTGGCACCACATGTTCTAGTTTTCCCCAGTCTGTCCATGGAATGGTTTTCGACATAACTACTGGACCCTCACGTCTTCTTTCTACAACTGTAGGTAAGTCGCTAGATTTTTTTGCTTAGCTTTAGTTTTATTCATGTTTGTTGTCTCGTCTTTTGATAATTATTTTCAGTTTCTGACCAGATATTGTATGTCCTGCTGCTGCTGTTGATTGTAATGCTCTTTTCTTATCTTATTTTTTGTTACATTTTTCTTAAGTATTTCTTCGCTTTTTAGGTCTGGATTCTTGCAGTCCTTGGATACTTCTGTCGTAACCCATTACTGGATAGTTATTTGCATTGGTTTCTGAATACTCGAGGGACTGGTGCACATCTGTACCTTCTGAGATGATTGACCAAACTCACAAGAATCTGGTAAATTGGTAAATTGATATTTAATTCTTCTTTCTGATATATATATCTATACATTGTTTCTCTATACGCCTATATCTATTCTAATTTCTTTATATTACATTCCCATATCTGAGGTTTCCTTATTCTTTACTTAATATGTACTTTATTCTATCTCTTCCGTATATACTACTTTCTTATATATGTATGCTTTATTTTTAAACTCGTATTATATACATATCCTAATATATTTCGTCAATTGTTTCAACTTCTGTATGCTTCTCAACAATTTTCCCTTATTATTTCTCGAATGTTTTCACCTTATGTATGCAACTCTTTTTCCATACTTTATGTGAACAGTTTATTCTCTGCATATCCATGCTTATGATTACGGGACTAATTATTACATTATTTCCTTATTTATCACGAGGCAGTGATAAGTTAACTATCTATGTATTTATGCTTATCTATTTAAGCTTCATTATGTGACAAGCTTTATGTACAAAATATAAGACATTATATTATTTATATATCCATGCATGCTCTCTTTTAAACACATTATATAAACATCTTTTGCTTAAACATTTCTCCATTATTTCACCTTATGTATGCTAAACATACACAACTTTTGCTTATATATTGCCTCACTATGTATGCTTCTTCTTAAAACATCTTCTTCTATATTATTTCTTCCCACTTTACATAAACAACTTTTCAACTTATGTATGCTTCTCTTATATTCTTCATGCTTTACGTAAACATTTCTTGCTTATGTAAACATTTTATCTGAGCTTCTGCGGTACCAAAATTTTATGCTTAACCTCCTTACGTCAGCCAGCTATACTTCAGTCCGTATATGCTCAACTTTCCGATGCCTAAATTTAGATAATCCGTCGTGGCAGTCTTTTTTAGGCCGGACAACACTTTACTTTATAATACTTCCTCGTATACACATATATTCCTCCTGTATATACTCTCAATACACAATTTTAATGGCAACTCAGTTTTCCTGCTTTTCTCGAATATGATAATCCTGCAACTGGGCCATTTACTTGTGCATTATTATGAATATCTTCACCTTATTTTCACCTATTTATTTTGCATACATAGTTTACTAATCTTCTCATTAATATTCACTTAACACGACTTATTCTAGCTTCTTTTTTCTTCATAACTCCTATGTGCTATGCTATGTACATAGTTGTCTATTTATATATAGTTCCTTAACCTCCTAAGTGTTTTATCTATATATTTGTCTTAATAACACTTGGGTATATATTATGCTTATTTATGTTTCACTATGTACAACTTTTATTTACATTGAGACTTTGATCCCACCTCCCATTTTTGTTTTTGCTTGTTTCTTCTTTAGTTTCTTATTTTACTTGCGTACTTGTTCCATATATAATTTTATTTTCCGTATCCTTGTCGTCTTCACTAATTTCTCCTGCTTCCTGCTCCATTGTTTCCTTCTCCTATACAAATCTGTTGTATTGCTCCATTTTAATTTAACAATCAGTTGTATTTAATTTATTATCTTTTTCCTTGCAGATCCGGACCTGGCCTTGGCCACACCATGCGGTTCTATTCTTGACCTTTCCCAACTAGCGGTGGCGCATGGATTCAATGACCTTGCAGCTTTTAGCGTCCGCCGTAAGATGGCGACATGTATGCAGCAATGGACGTAGCTTGAACGCGCGAAATTTAAAAATTGCCTTATATTGTAAATAAAATTTTTTGAATTATGTTAGTTTTATTGACCAATAATAAGATTTAACCGCGCGAAATAATACTGGCGCGTGTTTTGAATTTTTTAATTATAATTTATTTGTTTTTTTTTCTCTAACAACGTGTCAGGGGTAGCTTCAGCGCCTCCACCACGTGTCACGAGTAATTTTAGGGGTAGCGCGTTTATTTAAAGAATACCTTCTCAGAGAAGAGCCTCGTCGCGATTAGTACAATGACGGGGTCTCAATGCTTCCTTTAATCTACCACTGGATGTTCTACTCGTGAGGACACGCCTTGTTTAGCGTGCCGGGGGGTAACTGAGGTAGACCGGGATCGCGTGACGTGGGGTAAGAAGAGATAATAAAGTAAGCACGTTTAGTTTATAACAATAACAATGTATTAACGATAAAACTTTAACAACAATTATTGGTCAGAAAAATGAGATTCTATTATACCCGATTACTACGGTGCGCATGTTTTCTCGATTTGAGGTACTGTTTATAGGTCTTTGTATATTGTCTTATAATTTATAGTTTTTCTTAAGAGTTGGGTTTTATTTAAGAGCACTAAGAGCTTTCACTAAACTTTTTAACTGACTATTTAGACACTTGTCTTTCTGAACACTCTGACAAACTTCTTGTCAAGACTTTACTATGGAGGTTGTGCAACCCCTGGTCCTAGCAGTCGTCAAATGGCTAACCGGTACCAGGTTGGGTAGGAAAGGAATGGAACCTAAAGCAGTCGTATGACTAACTTTAGGAGCGGATAGAACCCAGAAGGCAGTCGTCAAGTGGCTAACCTTGGGAGCTGGAGGTGAGACCAAAGTCTGCCGAACTGAGGGTTCGGTAGCGTATTTATATAAAACAAAGTGATGATCATTGCATGCATAAGGTTCAAAGTCGCTCCCGTTGATTGCTCGCATTGTTTATAGTTTGCCTTTAATGTTTATATAACAATCTTCAAGTTCAAGTTCAAACTTGCGACAGGGTGATATTTGTTTAGTAGCTTATGCATTTTAGTAGATTACAATATACTATGCATGGTGTGACGTAACAATTCATGTGTATTATGACGTCATAAGCACATCTCAAGGCGTTGTATCTGCCTCATTTTTTGGCTTATGGAAAAAAGAAAAACACGTGTTCACTTATTTTTCATGGGCTATCAAAATCAGCAATAATAAAGTAAAAAATTGATGAAACTTGCTCATTGTCAGGAGAGCCTTTCTATAACAAAGCGTACCTAATGAAGCGATAGAAGTGATTATTTATTCATTGACAGATAGCGCCCTCAAACAATACGGAAATACTTACAATAAATAGGGGAATTTGTGGTTTTGTAAGCACCAACAAATATATACCAAAACCGTAAACTTATTGAGCTCCTAAACATTCAATTGTCTTCGGAGTCATCCTACTCTACCATGAACTCACACAAATCTGCACTTTCTCCAATATTGAATATTAAACAAAAGACGAAGCGGTTATAAAAGGGATTCTCAATGGAGCATTTAACATAAGACCCCCAAATCCAAAGTACTCAATTACTTACTTGGGATTCCTACCCAGTTCTACAGCGCTTAAAGAGCACGTACCTTCACGAATCCTTAAATCTTTAAAGCTAGTAACACTCTTAATACTAATAACGGCACACCGGCACACTGACAACCCGAAAGTAAAAATAGACAATATTTTTAAATATGAATACATAATTGAAATCAGATTCCCGGATAAAATAAAAGCAGGTGGCTTAAACAGGCTTCAACCTAATTTGATATTACCTTATTTTACCAATCAACCTGAACTATGTATAGCCACACTATTAGAGACTTACATAGAACGCACAAAAGAAAAAACGGTGCTACCAGTCAATAAAAGGTGAATAGTTCGTTGTATTAGCAGATACAATCGATCGTACCCTCCACTGTCTGCAATTGCAGTTGCAGCTAGTGAACATACCTATTTTTTCTGTTCAAAAACAGAAATTACGGCATTCACAGATACTGTAAAGATGCTAATAGACCGTTGCATTTGCAGATGCAATCTATACCACAAGTAGCAAAACCAAAGAAAATGTAATACTCACTCATAAAAAGCCTTATCACCCAGACAGCAGTCAAACCATTAGCAGATGGGTCAAGTTAATACTAAGAGCCAGCAGTAAAAACACGGAAATCTTTGGGGCACATAGCACGCGACACTTCAGCAGCTCAAAGAATTGGAGTTACATTACAAACCATTCAGAAGACAGCTGGCTCGACAGAGAAATCAAAAGTATTCTCAAAATTCTATAACAAACTTGGCGTGGGTAATCCCACTGGATTTGCATCTTGTTTACTGAATCATAATTTCTAAAGAATCATATAAATATGGAGCTACAATTATAACTTACTTACCAACTTGTTATCATATTACATAAGAATATTGGTATAGTATTAAAAATAAGTTAAAGGTTAATATCAGTTAAGCGTTAAACATGATATATGTACCTTCATATGTGTGTTATTAAATCTAATGGTTATAAATTTGAATTTTAGTTTATAAAAAGACCTTACAAATCTAGGACTACAGAAATATCGCAATTTTCAGTTAATGTAGATTACATCGCAAATACTTTAAACATCTACAAAGTGTAATGAGGGACGGCGAAGATGCGAAGGATAATTACAAGATCAATCGACTTACCTGTAAGGAAGATCGATCGGAATTATCCGAGCATCTTCGCCGTCCCTCATTACAAACCCACCCAGTCTTTACCTTCTCCCTTTCACCCCAAATGCAATGTAATCAAAAATCTCACGAACCAAAAATGTAATGATGCATCAAGGCGATAAGCTCGAGCGGCTAGCCAGGGTCGGCTGAGTTCACCATGTTTTTAGATAACTTCTTTAAAAATTGTACCGATTGGGAAAAAGTTGTATACTACAAAGTGTAATGAGGGACGGCGAAGATGCTCGGATAATTCTGATCGATCTTCCTTACAGGTAAGTCGATTGATCTTGTAATTATCTCTAAAGAAAATTCAACACTCCTCAGTTACTATTGCTTATATATAATAAAATTTTTTTGCAAATATTAGGAAATAAATATTTGCTAACCTTAAATGAAGAAAATTTAATACTGTTCTAAAGAAAATTGAACACTACTCAGTAACTATTGCTTACATATAATAACATTTTTTTTGCAAATATTAGGGAATAAATGTTCGCTAAACCACTCTTACTTCTCACTTGGCAACTAGATTCTAGAAGATCTATAAAATGCATTTAAAAACGCTAAATTAAAGGGGATTTTACTGAAGGAAATAAATAAAAATATAGCCGCTTACGCAAGTAGAGTTGAGCTCAATTCTACCGATATCTAAGCGAGAAGTTCAGTAGTAAGGTTTAAATTAAGTTAAATTAAATTTCTGCCATGGGTTTTACAGCTAGATATAATTAACTTAATATAAATGGCATAGCCGCCCTAATTGTGCCGTATATATTTAGATAGTATCAAGACAGGGAATGGTAAAAGAATTACAGTATACTTGAGGACAGTCTCATATTAAAATAATTAAATAAGTTCAGCGGACTAAAACTCTATCTCTGGAAGTAATATTTCCAGCATGTGCTTCTCGGTAGATTATATTTAGTATCACTAAAAAAGTAAAGGTAGTAGCACGATAAATGAAGAACAAAGCTCAACATATTAGCCGTGCTGATTTGTTATTAATTGAAATTGATCCTACCAGACTTGATGATGAGACCTAGGCAAGGTACCAGTCGGGATAACCAGGCTACACTAAACTCTCCGTCTGCTCCAGGCGGGAAAAGACGGCTGGGCTCCTACTCAGATAAGGAAGGCCCCAAGCAATTGGGCAGTGGTCCCTCGGAAAGACCCTGGTGAAATGACAAATTTAGCCATCTACTAAAAAGCACATGGGTCGAACCTACGTTTTAAAATAAAAGGGTGATCACACCGCCTTTCACAGGCTGTTTCACAATAGCATAGCATGTACTCTAATAAAAGATACGCGTTACTACGCTTTGTAATTTTAGCAAAAAATGCCATCAGGCAATCATCAACCAGCAGTTAATCGCCACAAGGTGGTAGGTAAATGCTGAACGAGGAGGTCTGCAACTTTCACCTCCTTCGTTATATACCCTATTTTAATGGTTATCTTCGGAAGGCGCTCGCTGTCAAACGGGTCGGAAATTCACTAGTACTAGTAATGTTGTGACAATCGATTAACGGATACACAGAGAAAATCGCCCTATAATATTCAGACTAACTAAAACGGAGTTTTATCCACAATACCGAAACAGAATTATTGCACTAGACGCGCGTTTTGCTAACCATGTTAGCATCATCAGGAGATGACTAAAACTAGTTTAATCATCCTGATGATGCTAACATGGTTAGCGAAACGCGCGTCGAGTGCAATAATTATATTTCGGTATTGTGGATAAAACTCCGTTTTAGTGCATGTTGCCGAAGGTTCCAAACCCCCACATAGATAATATTCAGATACAATTACAACGTTATAACATTTACTGCGATAACTTTGTAAATTAACTTGATTATCTGTTGATTGTAATAATATGAGCTCATGCCTATTTGTCGCGACTTGGATCACTGTCACAGATTAGCTGTGATATAAACCTGAAGCCAGATCATGTCTAGTAAAAGTATAAATAATAAACTTTACCGAAAACGCCAAGAGAACCCTTCCAAAATTCATCTATCTACCTACTTCTAAGTGGTCTGTTTGTTTGTTGGTGTTGATCTTAATGGTATCACAAATTACAAGTAAATAATTATCTAATGTTTGTATACTGCTTCATGATTGCGATACGCTTATTTCCGCAACGGTTCTCTTCTGTCCTTCAAAATGTTTGAGGTGTTTAATGCTTGAATCAATATGACATGCCTGTGCCAGAGCACCTGATCGCGATATGTGCGGCGCCAATATATTATGTACTACCATGCAAGAAAATTGGTTCACTCGGCTCTAAAAAGAAATCGAAAAATTTAAATATTAAATACCTGGCGTATTTCCCTCTGCTATAACAAATTCTTGAACAATTTCTTTTTTGTGCTTTAAATAAAAAAAACTGTTATAAATTAACTATTGCCTTGAATGCCTTTCAGCATTAGCTTGGAAACTTCTTTGGGCGACGGGCTTTGAGACTGTCAGTTATTCTAGCAATTTTCTTGAGTATAAATATGATTTATGCTTCATAGTCGATAGTATCCAAAAACTTACATACCAAATCTAGACTATCTGGCTCGGAACATTTTGTTGAATGCGATTATGGCTTAATTTTACTTAACTGAGTTTATAGTCTAGATGGTTTTTCGAACCGTTCTATTCTGGAAAAATAAGCCAGGAGAATTTTTTAGCACTTCCTTTGCCTTCTTAATTTTATACCTATTATCAAACTTTCGGTACCCCAACTCATACTGTTCGATGAATTTTCTAGGTACTTTTGGTGGTTTCGTTTGCTTTTATATTAGAGGATAGATTTTCTTCAGATTCGCTCATTTTGAAAAGCTTCTTTGCGTATTTTCAAATTAGCTTGACAAACGTTTGAGAGTAACCAAAATGAGCTGGAAATATAGAGACATGATAGAAAATTTAATCATTATTACGGATGGTACTTTTTCGTTCGTTCATAGAAAAAAGACAATAGTGTTTATCTGGGGTTTTAAATTTTGATAATTGCTTCCTCCGAAATTTGATACACCCTAAGGGTCTATACAGGTTAGAAGAACTCAGATAAAGCTTTTAAAGTGTTTCTCGCTAATAAATTGTGTGTAATTGCGTATAAGATAAAATACTACAGTCTAGATATGCTCAATTATAGACAATTTAAGTGCATAATGATTATTCAATATTCAAGCTTTTGTCTACTAATCTAATATTGGTAAGTATTTTGATGCCAATTACTCCATTTTCCATGGCGTCTGTATTAAGTGGAACATTGAATTGACAGTCATCAACTGTAACAATGGTAAAGTTAACGAACCATATTCTAAGTGAGAACAATTTTGTTAATTGATACACAATATATTTTCCCATTAACGGGTGTTAGTTTTCGATTTATACAATTTTGTTACCTTTTCTCGTTTTCTGGGAATTGAATTTTATGAAAACATTTAAAAGTTCTAGAAAAAATTCCTTATATCCTGTTATTCGTCATATATATTATATTTTTTTAATTTTCATTTATCGTCTGAGCTATTAAATATTGATATGTATGTATTTATACAACATGTGTTAAATAAATAATTAGTTAAATTTCAAATCTATATAAATATATATGTTTATTTGACATATTTATGAGATATTTGATAGCTTTTATAATAGAAAATATTAATAGAAATCACGGTATGTTTGATAAAATAGATTTATGAAAATCCGCTTTCACCAATAGCTTCTGAAATAACGCACTTGCATAGTGGGTGAACCACTAGGTCCTTTCGTCATCTTTGCACTTATAGCATAGAAGCTTGATGCGTTATTTCGCAACAAATACTTTTTATACAGAACAGTAGCTTCTCTCGCTCTACAAAGCACAAATAAGACTTTGCTTAGAATATTGCTCTCACCATATGGTCGTACACCTTCACAAAAGACCTCTGTACGGTTAGATGGATCCGGGTCGGAATAGAAAGGGCACTGACGGGTGTTCAGCCCAAAACGGAAGAAATTCTATCCCACATAATGACCCTTTAGAGAAAAGGGATCACCACACTATGCGTTACATATCATTTTTAGTCAATATGGCCGATAATTTTGTAAAATACACACGCTAGCTCGTTTTCCAATTAAGGAACGACACAATCAGTCGTTATTTAGACATGATGGCCAAAAATAACAACGATAATTTTAGGTATGCAAACGGTCTGCTCGTCTTGAGTGTTCAGACGAAAAAGGCCTCGTCAATTCGCCAAAAAGAATATATACGACATCTGTCAAGAGAGCACTCCAAACGGAGATATCGTTTCGAGCAACTTGGAACACGATTCCACGACTCCGGTGGATTGTACTCGTAAGTAAAGTAGCGGGAGTATCGACAACTCGATTCGACCAGTAAAAGAGAAAAATCGCACTATTGGATTTTTTAACATTTACAACGTTGCAATCGATGTCGAATCCTCTTCTTCCTGTTTTTTTTTCTTGGTTATTTGATTAAGCCACTTTTTTCTTACGTGATCGTCTGTATATTGTTCAATTATGATATTTAATGGCATAGTGGATGGTAGGAATAACGTTTTCATTTATAGGCAGAGCACCTTTACTAGCCCTTTTTATAGCTACAAAATCAGAGACGCTAGACATTTTCAAAATAACCGATTTCACTTCTTACTAGAAGATAACCAAACACTGATATATTCTTCTTAAGCCACTTAACTCTAATATATAAGTGATTATAGGCAGATGTGATCTCTCTCAGCGTCTCGTATGTATTATTAGTATTTTATTACTTTCTCTAATTTTAAAACAAACTATAATTGTTCTGTTTCGCTGCTCTTAGTTTGCTGGTCAAATAAGGACTCTAATCGCCCTCTGCAGTTCTATTTTCTTATTTGTGCTTAAATTATTCGAGTTTTTTAGTTATGGTTTTGTCCTCAACTTGATGTTCAGGGCAAACTGTCTTAATCTAATTCTTTTACTCACCTGGGAGAATTAACAAAAATACATGTTGAGATCTTCTAAAAAAATACTTATATTTATTTTCTAATTTTCTTTTAGAACTTAAATAGTGATCTTACTATCAAATTATTACGATGTTTCTTGTAAATTTTTCTAGAAGCTCTATTAATATACTGTGTCATTTTCTCTTTTCTAATTTAAAGTTTTATATACTTAATTGTCATTTTACAATAAATTCAAAATGTAAAAATGTTATACATTTACTTTCATATTTAATTTATTATATCATAAAGTACGAATGTTGATATTTTTTTTGGAGTCACCAGCTTTAAGCGAACCCCTATGTTATTTAAAACTCTGATATGCTGATTTAATGTTTTTAATATGTAATATAAAAGTAGAAATTCGTTTTGAGTAATAAGCAAAATACAGGTTGAAAAATTCATGTTTTCTATTCAAGATAGTAAAGGTGATTAGAAAAACAACAGTACCTACATTAATTAACAAAAAAGCTTCTTATATTTAAATGTATGCCAATTTCATGCAAACCAAGTTTAATAGTTCCAATGTCAATTAATAACATCCATTAAGAAAAGTCAAAGGTAGGTATTCGAATAAAACCAGCGATTCAGTTTTGACTCCTTTTTTAAATAAAATAATATATGTTAGAATTACTACTTTAAATTTTTGTTGCTCTAGGGACTATTTTAATCCTAACTCTTAGATTCATGCATTAAAATATGTATAGTTTCCCTATATTCAGTTCAATATGTTGTATTGAAAGTAACTGCAGTGCATATTTGAATATTTCCTTTGCTAAAAATTTCTAATTGTTGCATATGCATCCAACGGGTTCGGTAGCCTCATAAAGTTGCCCACAAGTATCTAAACTTGGTCTTGACTGTAATTTTATTTCTTTATGTGGGGTATGGAAGGATGAGAGTAACTGTAAAACATGTCTCGGAATTGTTCATATTTGCGAGGATTTTTTTGTGTGAATCTCAACATTTTAGATTTATTTGACAAAGATAATAGACACGTTATTTGTCGCGCAATAACTTTATTGATCTTTGTTGGGCGTACTGCTTTAGAAAGCTTCTTATTTTTAGCTGTGACACCCTATACACAATTATTTATTGTGCATTTTTCTACCTTTGTAGTATTGGATTTAAATAAGCTAATAAAAGTGCCATAATAATTTGTACAGATAATCCATTATCATAAAAATACTTTCTCTTTGTATCGCACTTTCCGCATATATATTCCTGATAAATGAAATAAGTTTATATGTCACCGGCAAAGTGTATATTTCAGTCATTGCATAGAATATCTAGGCATTAAATATAATGCCTGGGTATTTTAAGTAATGCCTGATTTGTATTTTACACTTTTCTTAGGAATTCTATACATTGCAAAATGGTTGCTAGGCAACGTACAAAATTAATATTTTGGAGACAAGTAATTATCTGCAGAGTATCTAGTATTGCTTTAAATTAAGACGGAGTGGGTGGTCTGGTTTAAATTGTCTCGGGAATTCCTGCATTAGATTGCATGGTTTTATATATGTCAGTTGTAGCGTTGTAAAGGCTACCAAACTCAAAAATATAGTTTCTATCCTTTCACTGGTAGATTTATGTGGTTGATATACTCTTTACCTTATATTAGAACTTAACATATCATTTTGTACCTAGAATTTAAGCCCAAAATGTAAAACATTAACTATTTTATACTTGGGAATGTGTGGGTACGTACTCAACCTGTATCGCCGAGTACAGCTTCGAAGTGGTCTGTGGTCCTCTCTCATTTTCGAACGTTTATTTGACGAATGTCAAGGATATCTTTTGGCAATTGACGTGGGGTAGTCAATGTGGCCATTTGATGACAAGTGGTCGTCCCTTCCGACCGATGAACATGTAGGAAGAGGAAGGGCAATGTTTGGAAGTCGAGATATTACGGTTGTAGTTTTGACTATTAGGTCCAGTACTCATAATAATTTATCCATAGATAAAATGGCAAGCATCCTGCCATTAATATTTTCACGTATTATCGGCAAAATTACCATATAAAAGTAGTTTATGTGAAGTGAGGTTACCCTTTTCAAAAGGCATGTTATAGCTTTGTGTTTCTATATTAGATAGTTAAAATTATTTATAATTAAAATAGGTTCCTTCCTTCGCCCGGTCTTTCGTCAAACCAAGAGAATTTCTCAAGTTTAGTCCTGCAAGTTTCAAACCCATTTGGTCGGACTGATGTTGACCCACATGGCGTGACGTGCAGCTTTACATGGGGCAATAAAGCATTAATAAGGCCACCGCTCAGCTAAGTAATCGTATAAGTGAGGGAATGGCCATCAATCACTGACAGAAAATTTCACTTCCGTATGACGTTCATATGAAAATGACATGCAAGTAGACCGTATAACTACTTACTTTACTTACGTTACCTTAGCTCTACTGAAACTACCGTTAAATGCTCTTTTATTGTTTATTATCTTATATCTTATCTATTACCGTTGTTTACCGTTAATTGATTAACTAATACTGAATTTCTTCATTCCGTATTATCGTATAGGATATTATCTTGGTTAGCAAATGCCTGGCTAACATTACTGTAATTAGCTGATTTACTTTTTTTTATTACATATATTTACTTAAATGCTACCTACTTACTGCAATTGACAGTAAGCCTTATGGCAGTAGACCATCTAGGTACCATATCTATAACTTTAGGTTTTCTCCATAAGCAGGTTTTCGAATTGAGCTCACTTCAATTTATCCTGTATTTCTTCATTGAATATATTTTTTCTTCACAGGTCAATTTAATTGCCCATTGATATTATCACATGGGATTAACTTATATTTGATTTTTTATTTAGGAGAATAATCTTTATTTAATGAGTTTTATTCAAGGTGTTCTAATTAGGTGTTACTTAGTCAGAACTTTAAAAAGTCAGGCTCTAGTTAAGAATATTTAAAAAAGGGAACTAGGCGTTATTAATGATTTAGAATTTTATATTAGAAGTTGGTGATCTCATAATTTTGGTTATACTTATTTTAAAGAATTTTATTACAATTTTAAGTACGAAACCATAATCTCAATTAGGTTTGAGACCTAATTAATTTTCAATTGTTCTCGATTTGTCTGGGAATATATATTTAAATAAATGGTTTAATTATGATCTTTGATGTTTTTGGTATGCTGAATTCAAGGTCAAGTTGAGTTTATGTAATTTCTTTTCAGGTTTCACAACATTCTTAGATAGGGTATTTTTCTAAATTTTACTATCCTAATGTTACTGTTTAAAAATCACTGATATATTCTGGTTAGAAAATTTAGTGGTGCCTTCGCCCAACTATCTACTCTACGATCCACACCTATAAATATTAATACCGCTGAGTGAACCAGGCATATAGACCGGTTGTTAAGCCGTTAACCAATTGGTTACATAGTAAAGGAAGATCTTTAAGAGCTTCAAGCAATGAGGTAGGAGAAACTCGCTAACCAGACGCCAACGATTCACATGAAAAAAAAATATTTTTCTTTGTTACAACGAAGAAACCATAAGCTTTGGGGTTCAAAATCTTCATATGTGATTGGTGGATAAATTGAAAATATTATCAAAGATGTACATTGTACACTAGGCATCTTCCCAACGATAAATGTTAAAAAGTGTTTTGTCTTGCTTTATAATACCGTGAACATGATTTTAACCCGAAAAGTTCAATGTTTAAATGGATGTGCCGCACATACTTTCAAATGGTATGGACGATTAAATCTTGATCCATCTGTAAGCTGTAAGCATCAGGAATGTGAACTCAACATTGTATGCTTTATGATACCAGACAGCTTTACAAAAACATAACTTATCTTGAATCACACACAAATAAAATAATTGCATGAGGTTATTAGTCAAATCTTTGTATACGATCACTCGTGGTGGTTTATTCAGACTAGCAGTAAGAAGTTAATACCCGAGACACGCCCAGTAAATATTATTTTAAATAGGAGCATGAGTGCCAGGTCTTGTTGTCAAACTTGGTTTATGTTGCTCTAGTACAAGTACAGTGTAGTTTTAATAACGTCAGAAATAACAACTGTAATGTACATTTAAGGCACATCAGTTCTCACTCATGATGCTCCATTGTTGGCACACAATTTAGTCCCACTGAGTTTTTTAGGGTAATTTTAACTGATTATTACGTTTTTTTCGGCTATTTGTTCCAAAAATAACAACCAGCTTGTAATAGAATGAAAAGTATACAATATATACCTAATATAGATTTCAAAAATAAAGAGAAGACTACAAATTGAAAACACGTCCATTAATAAAAATAAAACAATCAACAAATAATTAGGCTATTATTAAGTTATTATCAGTTGGATTCAGAATGTGAAGTTTGCATTTCCTCTTTCTTTTTTAGATTTGCTTCAGAAATATCTACACATATTTAGCAAACTGGCCATATACATCAGTATAAAAAAAAGTTGGTCAATAGATGCAGATGAAGCTGAACATGAAAACAAACTTAGCATATATTTTCAAAACGTATTTGGATTTTTCGAAATATCTCAATGGAATTAAATACAAAATAGTTTTATATGTTGCCAACTTAAGGAGACAGTGTTGTTACGAACTCTTTAGTAAAGATCGAATTTTTCGGTTTACAACAACCTGTTTAACTTATATGTAAAACGAAAAGAGTCGTAAAAATGTTT
>MU181957.1:775936-819468 GCA_016904865.1 Pissodes strobi
AAACACGTCCATTAATAAAAATAAAACAATCAACAAATAATTAGGCTGTTATTAAGTTAATATCAGTTGGATTCAGAATGTGAAGTTTGCATTTCCTCTTTCTTTTTTAGATTTGCTTCAGGAATATCTACACATATTTAGCAAACTGGTCATATACATCATTATAAAAAAATCTGGACAATAGATGCAGATGAAGTTGAACATGAAAACAAAATTAGCATATGTTTTCAAAACTTATTGGGATTTTTCAAAATATCTCAATGGAATTAAATGTAAAATTGTTTTATATGTTGCCAACTTGAGGAGACAGTGTTGTTACGAACCCTTTAGTAAATATCGAATTTTTCGGTTTACAAAAACCTGTTTAACTTATATGTAAAACGAAAAGAGTCGTAAAAATGTTTCTTTAACCCTGTTAGTGTTTGAGATGCAGGGCGATATTTGAAATGTTGCAATTTTAGGCATCCATCACCATATCTCAATAATCTCATAAATTGTCAAAATGGTAAAAACGTATTCTTATAAAGCTTTTTAAGTAGAATTCAGTGGAACAGCCAGCTTTTTCTGAATATTCGGAAAGCGATCAACCAACTGGAAAGTCTTTTACCAAATAAATACAATTTACTTTGATCATGGATCATTTGCCAGACCATGCTCAAAACCATACCTTGAAGAAAATTAAGGAGCAGAAAAAATTATCAGTTTTGGCTAATATAGAAGCTTACTCTACAAATTTCTGCAGAGCCAGTGATGTTCAGCACTTACACCCTAGGGATTCGTAACGAAGGGTAGCCTTCTGCAATTGGTATCGAAAAAGATGTGATATGATTAGAGATTTTGATGAACGCTATGGTCAGACGAAGAACATTTCAGTATTTCTGGTCTACTTAAAAGACACAATAGCAGAATCTGGTTTCAGAACAACCATCACCAAATATTTTCCAGAAGACAGCAAAGCATCAGGTTTGGTTTAGGTGCATCTTCCTTCATATTAGGAATACATATAAAAAATTTTATATAGGAAGCAACTTTAGCAATCAACCACTGCATAGAAATTTGAGAGGACATGTGAAGAAAATTTATTTTCAACAGGATGCCGCTCTTGTGCACATTAATAATAGTCAAATGGAGAGGCTATTTCTAGAGAATCATTTTTTAACATTGAATATGTTTTTGTTTTCCTATTATGGGGTATCAAATCACGAAAAAGTGCATGCTACATTTGGCACATCACGTAATATCGAGTATACCCTGTTTCTAGATCTTATGTTAGTCTGTTTCTGGGGACGGAATCGGTTCAAATGACAAAAATAAATTAAGGCTGACTGAGACTAACCGAAAGTTGAACGACTAATCCAAACTAATCCAAACTAACTAAAAGTAACCAAAAGCACAAAAAGGGTTAAAATGAATCGGAATAAATTAAAAAGATAAAAGTAAGTTAAAACTAACTCGAAGTAACCGAAATTTGGCGAATAACCAAAACTAACTATACAAATTAAAATTGGTTATAACCTATCGGATCCGGTTCAAATTACTAAAATAAATTGGAATTAACTGAAACTACCCACGACGACTATCTAACCCAACCTAACCCAATCTAACCTAAACTAACCAAAAGCACCAAATATGGCTAAAACGTATCGAAACAGATTAGAAATAATATAGTAAGTTAAAAATAACCCAAATTAACCGAATTTTGACGACTAACCAAAATTAACCAAAAACATTAAAATTGTTTATAACATATCGAAAAGTTGATTGAATGACTAACTAAAAGTAACCAAAAAACCAAAACGGGCTAAAATGTATCGAAATAGGTTACACAAATTAAAGTAAGTTAAAACTAACCAAAACGAACCGAATTTTGGCGACTATCGAAAACTAACCGAAAACTAACCAGAAACATATTTGACTATAACGTATCGAAGCCGGTTCAGATGAATACTTTGGTTTCTTGATTATAACGTATCGGAACCCGCTCAAATAAGGAAAATAAATTGAGACTAAGTGAAAATAACCGAAAGTTTGTAGTATAACGTACCCGGGTCGATTCAACATAGTTGAATCAGATAAGTAAAATTGTGCTTTGTCTTTATTTTGCCAATGATCGTCAAAATAGATTAAAAAGAAAACCAAGCCCTACGTTGTGTTATTATTATATCTTACACAATTTTAATTATTCGGATTGCGCTTCGACCAAACACTATTAGGGAAATTTAAGGGAAAGGTGCGTCATGTAAATTAAACCACAGATTCCTAATACACCTAATTTATTAAAGAAAAGAGTGCCATACTCCGCCTGGAATTCACGAGGGAAAAGAGCATGGCAGAGAAAACCTCGATCCCAATTCCTAAACCGAGTTATGCTGTACAACCTTTATTAGTATAACAACTAATTAAATTACTGTCTCACGCACCGCAATTTGTCGTTCCACACTTGTGACAATACTACAATACATTCAAAACTGAAGAGTTTGGTATTAGTTAGCCAGACGTCGCCAGCAGGTACTGAGGTCCCATACGGGAGGCTACTCAGCTATAGTTGCAAATTGAGCTAATATCTCTAGTAAGACCTGCAGGCCGATTAATATATATATATTTCCTTCGTTATCGCTTAGCGATTGATTACATTATTTGTGATTGAATAGTATTCGTTTACTGTTGCTAATTAGTTATAGTCATTTCTATATAATACATTTCAATTACGATATGTGGTTTCATTCTGTGTAATTCTGCACAGGCTACAGATCCTTTATAATTTCGGGTGCTTACAAGCAATTGGCATCAAGTCAAAAATTCAAGGTTATAAAATAATGTTAATTTAAATTTCACATAGGTTTCATACAAAAGCAAATCATTGAAAATATAGCATTTGTTAAAAGAACGACTTAGGGTGCTTTGCTCGCAAGCTCACGATTTATAGCTAGGATATTCGCTCAGTCAGGGGAGGAAAATGTTAGTGGATTCATCAAGTCCCTTACTTACATTACAATCACAGTCATACTAAAACTAAAATTCCAGCACGAAGAGACAGGAAACAATACACAGTGTTATTCACAGCATAAAACGATTTCATTAAATATATACACTTGTTATACCATCAAATATAAATTATCCATGAGAACAAATGAAATATTTGTGCAAATTATGTTTATAACGATATCAAAATATATACACATGTTAGGCCATCAAATATGAATTATCAATGAAAATATGAGAAATATTTATGCAAATTATGTTAATAACCATATGAAAAGGTATACACATGTTAGGCCATCAAATATAAATTATCAATGAGAATAAATGAAATATTTGTGCAAATTAGGTTCATAACAATATCAAAATATATACACATGTTGTGCCATCAAATATGAATTATTATCAATGAGAATGAAATCAATATACTTGTGCAAATTATGTTAATAGCAATATCAAAATATATACATATGTTATGCCATCAAATAGGAGAAATATTTATGCAAATCATGTTAATAACAATATCAAAATATATACACACGTTATGCCATCAAATATTAATTATCAATGAAAATAGAAGAAATATTTATGCAAATTATGTTAATAACAATATCAAAATATATACACATTTATGCCATCAAATATTAATTATCAATGATAATAGACGAAATATTTATGCAAATTATGTTAATAACAATATGAAAAGGTGTGTATACCTGGCCATTAGGCCATCAAATATTAATTATCAATGAAAATAGGAGAAATGTTTATGCAAATTATGTTAATAACAATATCAAAATATATACACACGTTATGCCATCGAATATGAATTATCAATGAAAATAGGAGAAATGTTTATGCAAATTATGTTAATAATAATATGAAAAGGTATACACATGTTAGGCCATCAAATATTAATTATCAATGAAAATAGAAGAAATATTTATGTAAATTAGGTTAATAACAATATGAAAAGGTATACACATGTTAGGCCATCAAATATTAATTATCAATGAGTATAAAATATATAATGGTACAAATTATGATAATAACAATATTATAAGTTTCATTTTACCGACTTGTAATGACATAATATTGCAACATAGAAGCAAACCAATTCACCAAAATAAACTGTACACTCCGCTGGCTTCTGACCCTCTATTTCTCGTTCTCCAGCAATACCTTTCGGATCTCCTCCAAAAAACCTCGCAAAAACTCGACTTCAATTTATGACTTCTTTTTATCTTTTACATGTATAAGGGGTGTCTCAAAATATACCAGTATATAGGGTGTCTCAAAAATTAATGTATCAAGTCTAATGAAATAGTATTTTAAAGATGTGGGTTATCTCAAGTTGATTAAACGTCTAATTAAAACTAACCAAATCTATTAAAATTTATTAAAACGTATCGGAACCAGTTCAAATGATTAAAAGTTGAGCTAAGTGAAACTAACGGAAAGTTGATTAGACGACTAACCAAAAGTAACCAAATCTATTGAAACTCATTTTAAGGTATCGGAACGGGCTTAAATAAGTAAAATAAGTTGAGACTAAGTGAAACTAACCGAAAGTTGAATAGACAACTAATCATAACTAAACAAATTTATTATACTTGATTATAAGGTATCGTAACCGACTCCAATGACTAAACTAAGTTGAGACTAAGTGAAACTAACCACAGATCTAGGAAGGGGGAAACTAACCGCAAGTTGATTAGACTACTAACCAAAATTAACCAAATCTATTAAAATTGATTATAACGTATCAGAATCAGCTCAAATAAGTAAAATAAATTGAAACTAAGTGAAACTAATCAAAAATTGATTAGACGACTAACCCAAACTAACCAAATCTATTAAAATTGATTACAACGTATAAGAACCAGCTGAAATAAGTAACATAACTAAGTGAAACTAACCGAAAGTTAATTCGACGATTAACCAAGAATAACCAAATCTATCGTAAACGGTTCAAAAGACTAAAATAAGCTGATACTAAGTGAAATTAACCGAAAGCTGATAAGATGACTAACCAAAACTAATCAAATCTATTAAAATTGATAATAAAGGGTCGGAACCGACTCAAATGAATGAAAATAAAATAGTTCGGGACTAAGTGAAAGTAACTGAAAGTTGATTGGACGACTAACCCAAACTAACCAAATCCATTAAAATTAATTAAACCGTATCGGAACCGGTTCAAATGACTAAAATAAATTAAGATTAAGGGAAACCATCAGAAAGTTGATTGAACGACTAACCAATAGTAACCAAATCTATTAAAATTGATTATAACGTAACGGAACAGGCTCAAATAAGTAAATAAAGCTGCGACTAAGAGAAACCAAACGAAAATTTATTAGACGACTAACCAAAACTATCGAAATCTATTAAAATTGATTGTAACGTATTGGAATTGACTCAATATACTAAAGGAAACTAATCGCGTTAAATCGGGGATTGAGAGACGAATCGAATGCAGTTTTTAAAACCATCACTAATGTTATAAATAGTAAAAACGAACGAAACTTGAAGTAATATGCATTTATGTGGTATATTTTGCTCAACTAAACTTGCGTACTAAGTCATTTTTACATTACGTTGTGTTAAGGGTGACTTTTAGTTTCTCACGACAGACTAGTCGTGTTTGACATCGTTAGATCCAGGAATGTGAGACGAATCGAATGCAAATGGTTTTTTGCTTTTTGCAACCACACTTATAACGTTTTAGTTTGTAAAAAAGAAGGAAACTCTTGAAGTAATATACGTTTATTTGGTATATTTTGGTAGGTAAACTAAACTTACGTAATCTAACCTGATCTCACCCAAACTTCTATCAACTATATATTTTCACACAATTATGAGTTTTCTCAGCTCTCAAATTTAATAAGCGTTGTATTCTGCTTCGGCATTTTCAATGTCCCCATTGTGTTTGTGAACGACTGTGAATTTTTAATTAATGGATCGCTACCAATGGGCCTGTAAGATGGCCGATGTCTCCCTAGGTCCCCGGACTTGTCAACATTGGATTTATTCTTATAGAGATAATTGGAGAATAACGAATAACCAATGGCGGATCTAGGGTCGCGTGGACCACAGGGCAAAATATATTTATGGGCCCCTACCTCTTGTATAATTTAAAACTAAGTTAAGGCATTTCTCATAGGTAATACATGATATATGAGTATCACATAAAAAGTAAGAATATAACAATATTTTTTATTCAGGATGAAAACTAATAAAGAACTCATATTTTTTCGTATCCCACTAAGAAAATAAAATAAATTTTTGTTTAGGATGAAAGCTAGTTAAGACCAAAAATTGTAGATTGCTATTTTGCCTATCATATAAAAAGCCAGAAAATAAAAACACTTTAAACAAAATATAAAAACTAATAATAAACTGACATTAGCAAAATTATCTATTAGATCTGTTAAATCTACTTCGCTGTGATATTGTATTACTATTTTAGACTGTTATTTTTCGTATCACATAAAGAGTAATGAAATAGAAACACTTTAAACAAAATATAAAAACTAATAACAAACTAAAATCTAGAATAATCTTTTTCTGACTGCAATTTTATTCAAATAAATTAAGATTGTTTTGCAATAAATTGTTCAAATTCGGCATGTGGATTTACCAAAGACGTTTAACCTAAAATATTTACCATACAGACCCTTTAAAAAGTCTAATTATGCTCTAAAGTCAACAATTAACAAATATTTGGAGAGTAAATTTAAAATTCGCTTGGAATTTCCTATTGCCAATGCATCACACTGAACCATGTTAAAGGTTAAACTAAAAAACATGCTATATCACTCACACCAGTGCAGTGGCCAGTGGCGTATAGTTGACAAGTTCGTGGAGCACGCATGACAAGAGAGCCCTTCAGCGATGGGGGGCTTCAACGATAGCCGACTATATTTTAAACAAAAAACTAGTGTACTTACTTATTCGTTCCTATCATAACAAAAATAGTTTATTATTATTAGGCTCTTAGTCTTAGACAATTTATGAAAAGGGGCCCCCACAAAATTTGCCGCGAGAGGTATCTCAAGTATCTGATAATTTGCTCTAAAGTAAATGAAAATGCGGCCTACTGCAGTGTTGCCAACCTGCTCCAGCATCTCTCTGCTACTACGGTATCAAAATTCCGCTACATGTGACAAAAAACCGCTACCACTCGATTTTTCTTTAATATATCCTATAAACTAGTAAATGATGCCATGGGTCCATTTCTGTTCCTGCTATCGTGTTTGTAACTATCAACTGATGCAGATAAATTGATATGGTTTCTGAAAACTTGCCTTATTAATTCCAACGTCAACGTGACCTTTCACAAGAACAGCCAATCGGGCGTTTTTTTAAAGAAAAATGCTAAAATTACTTTATTTCGACTATTACTGATGTTTTTTTTTTAATTTCGCTACAAATGGTCTTGCCGCCGCTACGCCGCTACAAGGACTGAAAATCCGTGGCATTATAAGATCCTTTACAGAAATAGTGCACTATATAAAAATCGGCCTTTCCTATTGGTCAATCCGCAGGGCCCTTCGCTCGCTCCGCTCGCTACGGGGGCTCAAGAAAAGGAAACGAACCAGGTGCTAACCCAAACTAACCCAAGACATACCCAAAATCAAGAAAAAAACTGTTTAGAAACATAATCTTTTAAAAAAAATAAAAAATAGCAACGGGGTTCGAACCTAGGCCGTCCAGGTGAGACCCAGCCGTATAAACCTCTACACCACGAGAGCTCTTGATAGAAATCGATTGCATCACGCAGACATATCGTAATACGAGATGGATCGACCAATAGGAGAGGTCGATTTTAACATAGTGCACTATTTGTGTAAAGGATCTTTAAAAGCAAATCCGCTACCGCTACGGTTGGCAACACTGGCCTACTGGGAATAGTGGGAATCACAGTAGTTATAGTTAATGTTCGGTGGCTGGGTCTGGGAGTTGCCAAATTTAACGCTCTCAGGCTCTCTGCTCTCAACGAATATTAGGCATGGGCGGTATGGTCGATATATTTCATTAGTAGATACGTATAGGTATCTATACTGTGACTTTATTGAATGTAGCTTAATTATTATTTTTGGTTTGCATATTTGATGTTTTACCATTTTACTTACTTCGATACAAAAATACTTTATAATCCGCGGCATCGTGGGGCCCTTCTGAACCGTGGGCCCCAGGGCAGCGCACCGAACTGCCCGGTGATATGTCCGCCACTGAGAATAACGTTTACAAATTTCATTATATAATATCCAGAACTTAAGAGTAACAAGTAAGAGAACGTTTTCACTTTTTACAAAATCATCCTGTTGTTAGAAAATAGATATGTTATTTTAATTTATTTGATAGTAGTGTTTACGTCATGCAAAAACTTCCAAAGTTGGTTTTGTTGATAGGTTTATTGGATAATAATTATTTATTAATGTTTTCCTTTTGTTACATAAATCAAGGTAGGTAGAATTTTTTATGCAAAATGTTCAATAGACATATTGATACATAGCTGGCATTAAATAATTTTCTTGATTTATTGTAAGCATATAAATATGACCAATGAAGTTATGCAAAAAAATTGCGGTTTGGTATGATCTACTACAAGATTTTAAAGTCGAATTATGACGGTTACGATTTTTGTCGTTTTTTATAAGAATAGACGCATACTGTTATACACATACCGGCAAAATTAGGGGATCGGGCAAAATTACATTAAGTTTGACTTCAATTTTCTCTTGAATCCTTAACACGATTTTGATACAAATAAGCTTGATTCCTTGGGAAACGTTAGACCTATTGATGTAGGTATGTTCTATATTGTTGTGGAGGATTCATGTTTTAACTTACAAATTTTTGGGTTTTCTCTTCACTATCGTTTTGAATTTATTATAAGAGCCTCTTCGGCTCTGACTCCAGGATGTAAACAGCACCAGTGCTAGTTTAGTGACCCTAACGAAATACCTAGATAACTTCAACGTTTCGGGAAATAAATCTATTCCCGTCGTCAAGAAAGGTAAAAACTAAAAAAAAAATAAAATGATAAGGGACACCTAAAAATTAACTAATCCTTTCAACAAAAATCATTAAATTCTTCCTAAGCGAATAACATCAAATTATCGATATATAAAACTTCAAAAACAAATTAATTTACCAAATAACACCTCAATTTCACACTAAAGACCAGTAACCAGTAATTAAATATGACATTATAATTGTCATCTTGTCAAAATCAATTCAAAGCTTGACAATCTGCAAGAGCTTTTTACTGTTTTATTGTATTTACTAACCATTTTCATTTTTAGTTTTTATCTTTTTTGACAACGGCAATAGATTTATTTCCCGAAGAGGCTTTATATAACAAATTCAATATGATAGTTGAGAGAAAACCCAAAAATTTTGTAAGTTAAGTTAGACTTATTGCTGATTTTAAGCAAGTGGTCGAAATGTCATAAAAGGAAAGTTGGGGATAATAAATAACCTCACACACAGGCTTGTTTTGTTTTTATACAAGCACTGATGAAAATGAGAAGCCTCGTGCCTAGTTTGAAAAATTTGCATTTTCAACATTTTTGATATAGTATACTATGCTCAGTTCCAAAAAAGTGAGGCACCTAATTTTGGTTGCAGCTTTGAAGCTTTGTCATTGCTGAACAAATGGACTGATTTATATTTTTTTTATTTGTTAATAGGTAATTCCATTGCCTTTCAAAAAAAAAATGTTTTTCAATGTCTCCTGGACGATAGTGGAAAAACTCGAACCATGTTTTTTTACTTCATTTTGGCTCACCCTGTGTAATAATCAAGTAATGGTCTAGAAAATGCTTACACGTTTCTTCTACGAGTATTTTGCTTTTTAGTCATTGACTTATCTATAAAATTGTTTGAATTACAGCTTTTTTGCTGGGATATACAGATGATCACTTCTTGAGATTGCGAACTCTACAGAATAGAGCAAATACTGCAGTGAATGTTCAGCAAGATCTTCGCCAAATTCGTGGTGTTACAGTAAGTAAGCAGACGGTATGTAAACGTCTAAAAGAGGTTAATTTAAAAGCTAGAAGATTTGCAAGAGGTCTCATATTTTTGCCCGAACATCATGCGGCTTAAATAAATTTCATCGAAAATTATGGATAATGGAATACTGCTGAACGGTCAATTGTCTTGTATACGGACGAGTCAAAGTTTTGCATTAAAATGCTGGATGGGAGAAAAAAATGTAGAGAAGGATTGGTAAAAGTTTTAATCAGAATTTAATAAATGAAGCGACTGAGTGTAAGAGTAAAAATAAAATAGTCTTTTTGGCTCACAGTTACGGTAAGCGTTTGTTAAAGTTTCTTACTCATTATTTAAATAGTTATTGTGTCCAATTAATAACAAAGCCATTCGCTAGATTTAAAGACCTGGTGTTTACAGCTGATTGCTACGTGAACAATATATCCTGCAATGACTACGTTGTTATTTTAACAGGTATTAACGATAATGACATAATAAGGCTAAGTGATATTACGTTATTGCTAGTAAATTTTTTCCCACCAATTTAATTATTTGTTACCTACCATATAAAAATTATTTCATATAAAATTAAAAATGTTAATAATAGACTGTCAAGAATGACACAACCCTTAAAACAATTTTCAAAATGCATAGATTTTTTGGATTTATGAAACAGATTTTTTCAAAAACATTGTAATAATTCTACTCTTTACTTAAATAATAGCGGTCTGTCAAGGTTGGGTTATACTTTGAAAATGTTAATTGATCATTTTCAAGTTAATAACTGTATTAATAATTTGTGATATATGTGTCCGTATCAACTGAGCCTGTAATAGACAGAAGTTTCTTTCTGACGATAGTGAAACCACTGTCCAAGAAAGTGAGCATGAACAAGCAGGTGCTTTTTTATGAACAATTTGCCTGTTGTGACAGGAATAACTGATAGTATTAATATTTCTCAATTTATCTCCGCTGGTTCTGGATTGTCCCTGATTCTTTTAAATGTTCAGTCCCTAAGAAGCAAGTGTGATGAGTTTTATGTACAGTTGCGGACATAAAATTTGGGGCACTAATTTGACATTTTATGACTTTTTAACGAATTTTGATAAATTAGGCTTTTACTTTGACTTCTACCTATATTATATTTATTATTCTTTTACCGTTCTAAACGATGATATGAAATTTAAAGTAAATATCCACAATTACCTTCAGCAGGTATGTATCTAATTTTTTCAAATTATGTTGCATCAATACACAAACTTTTTAAACAAAATTTACTAATACAATAATTCGGAATGAACACCTAACTATATTCAATAATAAAAAAGTGATAAAACGTCAGTACAAAATTTTCAAATGATACAATAGAATAACACATAAAAATTAATATTTTGTCGCCCATCCATTTTTCTGAAGAACTAAATCCAGTCTTTTGGGCATTGAGGCAACTAAAGTCCTAGCATAGTTAGGGGTTAACTGGTTCCATGCTTCTTGGATTCTTTCCCATAAATGGTCGGCATTTTGCGGATGAAAATCATTGTTTCTATTCATTGCTTTCAACATGTTGCCCCAAATGTTCTCTATTGGATTTAAATCCGGGCTTTTCGAAGGCCAGGGCAGCACTCGAATATTTCGTTGCTGCATCCAACCTGATACTCTTCGAGCGGTATGTATGGAACAATCATCATGCTGGTATATAAAGTTACCTTGGGGAAACTTTAGAGTTACAGTCGGTAGCATAATATTTTCGAGTATATCTATATAGGCCTCCGCATTAAATCTTCCCGCAATATTTATGCATACCCCAGGCCCTCGAGCGCTCATCCACCCCCAAAAATTCACGGAGAAACGCCCACTCTTGTCTGTATTTTGGGTATGTGGTTCATCAAAGCGAGTATTTGGGGGCCTATATACTCTAACGCGACCATTATAACATGATTGGAATTTTTTTTCGTCTGTAAACACTACATTATTCCAAAACTCTATATCTTCTATGAAATATTCCAGTGAAAATCCAATTCGCTGCTCCTTATGAAATTGAGTTAAAAAAGGTTTTTTAACTGCTGGATGATTTCGTAGATTAGACTTTCCTTTTATGCGACGTCGCGCAGTTCTGGCAGTTCCTGGAAAACGAGTTTCTGCCTTTGCTGCCACAGCAGACTTGAAAGGATGGTTTCGCAGAACACTTATTAAATTATTATCTTCCTCTTCTGTAGAAACTTGTGGTCAGCCACTTCCTACCTTTTTTTCGAATGAATGAGCTTCTTCCCATCTCTTTTTAACGTTATGAACAGTGCTTTTCGGCACCAGAAATCTCTCACCTACCCTTCGTTCAGACCAACCTTCTAGGATTAAAGTAACTATTCTCATTTTCTCGATTTCTGTTAATCGGGGCATAGCATAACTTTCATTAAAATATTACGAATCAAAATTTTGACTCTTTGTCAGAATGTCAGTTTCATAGGTAATATCCTGGTTTTGAAAGGTGATTTAAAAGTAATACTTACAATAGAAAAAAGTGCTGCCCCAATTTTTATGTCCGCAACTGTATTTTTTGACTGGCAGAACATGAAAGACAGGCGAGTTCGGCATGCATGACGTGGAGGAGACGAAGATGAAAGATGATTATCCCATGTTTCATCTAAATTGTGGACAGGCCGAGTTCAAAGCTTCTCTATTATCATTAACGATATCTAATGATTTTACCTTTAGATGCTTAATAAAAATAAGCGTGCTTGTGGAACACGCACTACAAATATAGCCAAACTTCTTTTTTCTTCAAACGTCAGTAAATTCATCATTACTCGACTGTGTAGGCGGCAGTGAAGTTTCGTTTTTCCTCCGCCGGAGCTTTACTTTTCACTTTTCCGCCGGCGGAGGTAAAAGTGTTGTCATATCAACATAGATACAATACAAACAAACATCAAAATAAGCGTCAACAACTCAAGAGTTATTAAACTAAAATTTGTATTTATCACTCAATTTGCGACTGCATTTCTAAAAATCACTAATTTAGGAACAAATTGGTTATTATTTAATCGAACTTACTCAATAACTGCTTATCAATACGTAATTAAAACGCAATCGATGATGCAATTTTAAAAAAATAATTATTGTTGACAGTGTCCACTGACAGCTTTATGTGACATTACTATAGCAACAAACTGAGCCTATTCACCGACACCGCACCGGTCTAAGCCGCCTTGCGAACCCACTTATCTTTAATAATAATTATTATTAAATAATAATTATTATAGACGTTTTTGCATTAATTTGTCGACATTTGAAGAAAAAATAGCATATTTTATTTGGAGGAAAAGTTACTTTTCATGGCTTGCTCTCTATTACCAGCCTCACTCCGTTCGGCTGTTAAACACGAGCGCGCCATGAAAAGTATTACTTTTCCTCCATATAAAATAATATACTATTGCCATATGCATAAAGGCATAACATTTTTTAAATGTTGCATAGGTTTTCACAAATAAATTAATGTTTTCATTTAATGCAAATTGGTTGATATGAATCGTAGAACCATCGAACATTAACAAGAAACTAGTAGGTCCACTCTAAGGCGGCAGTCGGCACTTTTGATGTAGCGCTTACTATGGCGGGACGCCAGACTTCCACGAAAGAGGGTGAAACGTGTGACTATGCCCGAGCGGTTAACCAGCATTTCATCCGGTTTCGCGATGGGAAAAGGAGGAAAATGCTGAGGACGGGGCTTACAGTGAACCTTCAAGTCTATTGTCTATGTTCGGTGGTAGAACATACTAAATATTTTTATTTAATGCAAATTTGCTGACATGAGTAGCATAACATACCATACATTCTTGTCAAAGAAAGATTGACGTGTTTGGTGTGGATGTCGTGGAGGAGACGAAGATAAAAGATGGTTATCCCATGTTTGGCCTGAGTTGTGGATAGGTCGGTGTCAAAAATTGCCTCGCTGACCTCTCTCCCTAATTTCGATACCATTTACCGCATCACACATTTTGTAACTTTTGTAGCATTTTCACCAGCCTACACTCCATATACTATTTTCTACGAAAACACTAACTATGCGACTATCTTATATGTCAAAAATTTTATTCAATTATAATTTTATCAACTGAACTGGGCTTAAGGAAAATCGACATCAGTGTTATTTAGTATATGCCTCGAAGGCAGAACTGCTTTTTTCGTTACTTATCAGTATTTTCAACCCATATGCTATCAAATTATTTAATATAACCGGACTCTGGAGAGCCATAGAATACGCCCAAATTATCCTAAACCAAAAAACTTTTTTTTTGCAATCATGATAAACGTTTTCTAGCTTGAGGCTTATGTTTCTGTAACTATATATTTCTCAGGAACTCTTGAACGTAACTCTTGAACTTTATTGGCTTAACTATAGTTATTAATTTGATCAACAATTGGTCTAAGTGTATATTTTATTCGTCATTGGAGCAGAAGTCGACTAAAAATAAATTACGTACGTATAATACCAGGCAAAATGTTCATAATTAACGTGATCAAAGTCCGTTCTAAATGAAGTTCGTGAATAACTACCGGATACCCTTAAAATGACTCCACCCACGACTTAAGTGTTTGTTAGCTTTGTGTTAAATTCAATGCCGAACCTCTATTTTGGTATTAATTTACCCCAAGCTGATTATTATTTTCTTCCAATTCTGATCGATAGTCACGAAAAACCAATATGTTTGATTATTTGATTAAATAGGTTCATGATCGTGATCTATACTTACTGTCTCAAGGATAAAATTACTTTGAAATATGCGTAATATAGTTACTGCTGTAATTTTTTTTTCATAGTTATATTGCGGATGTGTTGATAGAAAAAGATGTAAAAGGTCATATTAGTTTTTTTTTCTGGCATATATTAATTACATATTAGATTAGAAAAGGAAATCTGAGATTTCATTTATAAAAAATAAATTTGTATAGCCAAATAGTGGCATGAATATACTAAACTATTTTATAACTGAATAGTAGAACGCTTATAAATAATGTCCCATTTTCAAAACTATAAAGCATTTTTAATTATGTTTAATTTTATTATAATTTGTATTTTGAACGCCGGATGTGCTTAATTAAGCGATTGTTGGGAATTAACAACCCTGTGCTCCATATTTTTTAATTTAGAGTTTTGTATACTTGGACCTAGTAATGATAGATATTTACGATACAGGTCAAGCAAGTGCATAATGCAAAACTTTACTGGAAGAATTAACTTACAAATTTTTGGGTTTTCTCTCCACTATTGTTTTCAATTGGTTATATAGAACCTCTTCGGCCCTGGCTTCAGGATATAAACAGCACAAGTGCTAGTTTAGTAATCCTAACGAAATATCTAGATAACTTCAACGTTTCGGTGATCAAATCGGCCACCGCTGTCAACAACGATAAAAACTAAAAATTAAAATGGTTAATAAATACAATAAAAGAGTAAAAAGGTCTTGCAGATTGTCAAGCTTCGAACTGACTTTGACAAGATGACAATTATAATGCCATATCATTTAATTACTGGTTACTGATCTTTAGTGTGATACTGAGGTGAAAGATGGTAAATTGTTTTTATTTTTGAAGTTCTATATATCTATAATTTGGTGTTGTTCGCTTAGGAAAATTTAATGATTTTTGTTGAAAGGATTAGTTAATTTTTAAGTTTCCCTTATCAACTTCAGTTTTTAGCAAAGGTAACCAGGTGCTATTAAAACTTACAGAAGTTGAAGCAACACATTGATCTTTATTTAATAAAATTAAAGCACTTTCTTTAATTTTACGTTTTTTACATGAAGGTTCCTTTGCTAAAATACTTGAAGCGTTCCATTGTATTCTGTGATTGTTATCATGTTGGGAATTGCAGAGTCAACCTGATGATGTCACGGAATGGTTGCCGTCAGTTTATCGCGCGGATGTTTTGATTTAGTTATTAGTCTAGATATTAGTTACCATTTTGTAAATATTATGATGGTTAATAACGGTACTTTTCGAAAGGCTGAGAGGCAGAATAGAACGAACGATGTAACCGAATAGGTTGATATATAAGACGTGTAAAACTGAGTTTATAAATAATATATGTAAGTGTGACAAATCGTTGAGTAGTTTAATTTGTGAAGTTCGTTTCTAACAATCAAATGCATGCTGACAAATATGTGATTTGTGGAATTGAGTATTTTTAATATAAGTTTGGTGTTTTTTTATTAGTTTTGATAATGGTCTACAGGTTTCACCTATACAAAATTTATTGCATTCACATGGTATTTTATAGATAACATTTTTAGTAATTTCATTTTCATTGAGTGGTTTTGTTTTTGTTAGTTTGGATCTAAGAGTGTTTTCTGTTTTGAAAATAGTACGAATGTTATAGTATATTATGTATCAAGAACAGTAAGGACAGTTTACCTATCGACGACAATATTGGAGGAGATCGGTAAACTCCTTACTGTTCGAGATGCTTATACTAGTTTTTATATGCTCATTATGAACACAAAGATATTGACTAAGCAAATTTCTTGAAAATGGTAAAAATTGTGTTTTGGATAATTATTTCTGCCCTGTAGATCCACTAAACCTTAAGGGGGTTCTGTTGTTACTATGGTCATAATTATATATTATTTACTTACCATTCAACTGAACGGTAAGTAAATAACTTACCGTCGCGTTTTTGCTTAGTAACCAGTAAACTTAACCTACCGTTCTAAAACTAAGCACGGCAAACAATCCGAAATAGCATGGGCGTACAAAAAATTTATTACCTATTCGTTTTATTTTGTCTGATAAACCAGGAATATATGGAATAAAGAGGCACGTAATAGGTCTATTTTGATTTAGGCTAATATTTGGTTGTTCAAAATCAATAAAGCATTTTTCAATGAAATCAATAGGATAGTTATTATTAGGCTCTATATAACCAATTCAAAACGAGAAAACCCAAAAAATTGTAATTTAAAACATGAATCCTCCACAACAATATAGAGCATATTTACTGGTGTCCGCCTTTATGACTGAGTGAGTGAAGTTAATTATGCTTTTGTAGTTACCATATGGTCTTCAACAGAAAAAAAATCGCTAAAAAAATGGATGGTTGTAACGAAGGAGATAATTTTATAGTTGTTGACGGTTAGGACTATAGAAGCACTGTTTCTTAAAAATCCAAAGCACTGTAGAAAAATGTATATTTCAAAGCTCGTAAGTGGTGTAAAAATATGAGTGCCAAAATCGGCACGGGACTCCATTGTGACACATTTAGAAAGTAAATTTATATCTTCCAAGGCTCTTCTTTATGGCCCAATTACTCCATGTTACGATCTACTATCAATTTAAATGAGTGACTATTCCCTCACTATTTAGCTATATCTATATATAGCTAAATTTTGGAGCGTTATACCTTATTTCAAACGAAAGTCTAAGCAAAGAAGTCATGAATATCTTTTTAACTGAGGCAGATGAAAATGATTATTTATTAAACAAGATGGATTTTATATCTGGCGTTACGGGTGCCTGCAGGTTGCATGAATTAGATTCCCTATCTTTAGTAACTCCCAAGCCTGGGGCCTTTTCGTTGAAGAGATGAGGAAGGAGGAGGGATCGAGGAAAAACACCTCGCTAAAGAACATGGGTTCAGCTGGCCCGTCTGATTGTACCCTGTGAGGACTTCCTGTTCAGGATTACGAACGACGTCCATAACGGCGGTGATGGTGAAGAAGAAATAATTCAAAACAGTGGATCTGGCGGATGTGGCAGCCCTGCTTTTAGGGACAAAGTTTAAAAGCAAAATGACACAAGGCAGCAGCTGTGCCATTACTGGACAGAAGCTGTTGAAGAGTTACTTCTCTAAAGGTTCGGCATCAGATAATCACAAGCGACAGTCAGATAATGATTGGACCGGTTGTGACACTGCGATGGGGAAAGCAACGGGAAACTACCCCATTATTCTGCCTAGTAAAATAATTATGGTTGAAAGTCAAATAGGAACGGCCCCGAATCCCCGGCGCTCTTTAGATAAAATAGGAGTGCGAAGAATCTCCGGGTGGAAAACAAATATTGATAACTCTTTTAGAATTTGTACCTGGAACGTCCGTACTATTTACCAAGCAGGAAAAATACACAATGTTATCCAAGAGATGGCAAGACTGTGAAATGAGATGATCAGGAAATGGTAAATGTCAAATTCAGGACCACATAATATAATACTCTGGTAGCGGCACCGGCCAACATGTGAGCGGTGTTGGAAATATCATCAGTTAGTAAACTTGTTACAAACTTGTTACAAACTTTATTCCCGTGTCAGAAAGAATAATGGCCATCCAAATTGAATCTACACCTGTTCCTCTCAATATTGTGCAAATATATGCGCCGACCGCTGACAAGACTGACCAAGAAATAGAAAATTTTTACGATCCCCTTGCAAATACAGTGAGACAATTACCAGGACATAATATAAATATCATTATGGGAGATTTCAATGCTAAGATTGAGAAAGGACGAGATGGAGAATGTGTAGGACCATATGGACTGGTGAGAAAAATGAGAGAGGAGACCGTCTGAGTAGTTTTTCAATGGAGAGCAGTTGCTCCTTTTAAATACGTTCTATAAATTACCTGCCCCAAGACTTTACACATGGACATCGCCAAGAGATAACCCCGGAAATATTGCAATGAATGAAATTGATTACATTCTTGTCAAGAAAGGATTTAGAAACAGCTTCACATCAGTAAAGACCTATCCTGGGGCAGATATCTCTTCAGACCATAATCCGGTAGTTTGATCTCTCAGAATGAAGCTTAAACAAATAAATTCAGAAAAAAATACAAAATATTCCAAAGGAATGTAATGAAGAAGATCTTGGGATGATGCAATGCGAGATTGATCGAGTCGGCGAGAGATACCTTAGACCTACAGCTGCAAAAAAAAACCCTGGATGACTGACAAAATCCTACGGCTGATGGAAATGTGGAATAAAAATAAAGATATCCCAAACTACAAACGTACACAACAACAGATCAATAGTGAAATAATAAAGGCTAAAGAAAGACACATTAATGAAAAAAGTGAAGAGATAAAACTTCTGGAAAGTAAGTACGACCACTTTAACATGCATAAGAAAGTCAAAGAAGCCACAGACCCCTTTAAAACACAAACGAGTGGCAGTTTAATCGATAAAAATGGCAAAATTATAATAGATAAGAAGGTCAAAATAGGCATCTGGAAAAACTATGTTGCAGAACTCTCTAACAACGACAGAGGCGGATGACCTTATTTTTCTTGCGAAACAGGATTTTCTATTACCACATGCGAACTGAAAAAGGCCATATTACAAATGAAAGACGGTAAGGCTGCTGGTCCAGATGATTTCCAATTAGAGTTTCTGAAATTATTTGATGATGACGATATAAAATGGCTGACAACAACTTTTAACTCCATATATAACTCCGGAAAAATACCTCAAGCCTGGGTTAGGTCTACATTTATAACTATTCCCAACAAATCAAACGGAAAACAATGCAATGACTACCGCACCATAAGTCTTATGAGCCATTTATTGAAACTTTTCTTAAAAATTCTGCAACAGCGAATATACAAAAATTGCGAACAACACATCGGACGAACCCAATTTGGATTCACAAATGCAGTGGGTTCAAGGGAGGCTTTGTTCTGTATCCATGTACTCTCCCAGGGATGCGGAGATGTCAACTGCGACATCTATGTTTGCTATATTGATTACCAAAAAGCATTTGACAAAGTCCAACATGACAAACTAATTCAAGTGCTGAGGGGGATTGGTCTGGAAAACAAAGACTTAAGAATTATAGCAAACCTATCCTGGAACCAAACTGCCATAATTCGCATTGAAGGTGAAGAAGCCGAAGATATTAAAATACAAAGAGTAGCAAAACGTTGTCTCCTCTGCTGTTTAACCTATACTCCGAAGAAACATTTAAAGAATCTCTGGAAGTTCTAAATGAAGGCATACTGGTGAACGGAGAATTTCTAAATAATATCAGATATGCCGACGACACGGTAGTATTCTCCAACAGTCTCCAAGGACTACAAGAGATATTGTCAAGAGTTACAACCACTAGTCAACAGTTCGGACTAAGTCTAAATACAAATAAAACGAAATACATGGTCAGCAGTAAAAATTCAACACCAACAGGACAAACACAAATAGTTTATTTCCATAGACATAATTACAATGCATCGGAATTGTCAATTAAATGATAAATACAAAAAATCCTAAAAATACAAAAAGTCTTAAAAATACATTAAAATTACAAAAAAAAAACACTTGCCTGAGGAACACCAGTTTTAACCTCTACCCAGTTATAAAATGTCACCTGACCATTTGACCTTAGCTTTACAGCCTGGATTCGGTTTAACAAATATGATTCAAGCCATTTATATGTAGATCCTCTTACACCATAATGAAAAGCCTTACTCAGAAGCATAGTGCGATTGACAATATCAAAGGCTTTAGTAAAATCAAAGAAAATACCGGCAGTTTTCAATTTTAGATTAAAATTGTTTAAAATAGAGGTATAAAAGGAGATAATAGCATCTGCAGTTGAGAGTTCATCCCTGAAACCAAACTGATGGCATAATAAAATGTTAAATTTTTCGAGAAATGTGACAAGTCTTTTTTTATAGGATTTTTCAAAAATGTTTGAGAAAACAGATAATAAAGCAATATGCCTATAATTGTCAACCACACAATGACCCTTTTGTGTAGAGGTATAATAAGTGCTGTTTTTAATTCTTATGGAAAATATCCATACTCAAAGGACAAATTGATAAAATGGGTCAATGGAGAAGGAATATGAATAACACATTTAACCAATAAATTACAAGGGACCTCATCTGCTCCACTTGAGCTTATGCATGTGACTGATTCTACAAGCTCGAGTGTTTCACTCTCAGTCATAGAAAATAAGAATATAGAGTGAGAGAGACTATTGCCAGGTATGTCTATGCTTGTAGGTGCATGAAAATTAGCTGTTCTCATGAGTCGACAAAAAAGTCATTAAATTTATTCGCTATATTTTTACTACCAGTAATATTAATTCCATTATCTGTGACTAGATTTGGAAAGTTAGTTGTTGTATTAATAACTTTCCATAAAGCACGAGTTATACTTGAAGAATTTAATAATTTTTGAGAATTATAATTTTTTTTTGCAGTGGAAATATTTTTCCTGCGTATCTTCAATCGGGCTTTATAAGATGACATCAATAAATTATTCTTATCGAGAGACATTAGGTGGGCATGAAGAATTCTTAACTACTTACCTTCATTAACAATGGAGGGTTGAATTGGAATTCTTTTGACGGCACTTACGTTTTGCAATATAGGGGAAGCACATGTCAAACAAACTGTAAAAAGTACTGAAAAAATAAGCAAACTTACTCTCCAAATCCATTCTATCAAATGTGGGCAGCAAATGATTGAAATAATTAATACTTTCCTCAGAGAAACATCTAGACCTCAGCAAGCTTTACTCGCCGATAACAGCATCCACAAGGCTTCCCAGGTCACATAGTAAGAGTTGTGCACGGTGATCTGAGAAAGACACATCCAAGGTTGTAGTTGAAAGCTGGGTAGCATTAGTGAAAACATTATCAATCAATGTTCAGGATAACCCTTGAATTCTAGAAGGCCCAAAAAAAGCTTGCTCAAGACCATATGCATTAAAAACATTAATAACATTACAGGATTCCATAGAGTTAAAATCATAGTTGAAATCACCGCAAATGATCATTAAAACATTAAATTTACACATACATTTTAACAGTTTTTCAATATAAGTATTAAAGTATAAAAAATCTGAACAGGAGGACGATACAGACAACAAACAAGGATTTTAGTATTGAACACAGTTTGTATCACAGCAGCAGCACACTCAAAATGATTTGGTAATGAAAACTCACAATTATCAATATGCTTACAAGTTCCAAAGTCTGATCTAACAAAGATTGCAACACCACCAGCATGAGAGTCTCTGCAAAAGTATGTAGCCATCTCGTAGTTACTAAGTTTAAAACATGTTGCCTCCGCATCAACAAACCATGTTTCTGTAATGCACAAAATTTCAGGAAAATCCTTGGAGGATAGGAAAAGTTCCAATTCTGGTGATTTGAGTCGAATGCTTCTGGCATTTAGGTTGAGTAGCCTTATTTAGTTTAGAGGTTTAGTTTCCTCTGATTTATTTTTCCTGTAATTTGGTGCATTGTATCTGGATCTCTGGAATTGGGGACGAAAAAAGTAAACTTTTTGACAGCTATGCCATGAGGCCAATTATGGGGCTGTAGTAAGACACCTTCAAGTTCTTGACTAAAATGCTTTATATTCAACAAACTTAACGTCGGTATTTTCAATAATGAAGTTGTTCTGACCAATGCTAGTTTTAAGGTACTTCAAAAGGTCAGATTCAGTAATTTCAAGTGTGACTTTGGAGACAGATATTGAAGTCATTGGCATAGAAGCAACCAAGTTTCCAGCATTATTATCTGACATTTTTTGATCAACAATTGCATTGCTCTTCTACTTTGTAACTATATTCGACTGTAATGTGTTGTTCACATCATTTGTGTTGTCTTTAGCCAAGCTTATTTAGTTACTTAAGGCCTGTTGCGTTGATGCCTGCATTACAGCATGATTCACAGTTTTTGCCGAAACAGTGGCTTTATGTAAGTTATCAGTTTCGTTGAGATGGTGATCCATAGTTCCAGAAGAATTAAGTTTATCCATTAGGGATTTCTGCAACTCCATTCCTTGACGTTTGCCTATTCAGCCAGAGATTGAATTTGAGTAGTAGTTATTTCATTTGTCTACTTGCTTAGTGCTTCTGAAAAACTTTTGGTTATTGAACTTTCAAGGTTTTTTAACTGGTTGTCATCAGATGAGACGGTAATGTTTCAAATCGGTAATATCGGCAGTATTTGGTTTAGCCTTTCTAAGCATCTTAAGTTCCTCCTCAGTAGATTTACTTTGTTTACACAATTTAAAAGTTGAATATATGCAGTTAGGGCAAAAATGCATCAGTGATCTTGCCTTGAGGACCAAAACAAATTTCCGACGCGCATATATTAGTACCAGTTGCACATATAACCATTTGACAAATGTCGCATGGGAACCCAAATAATTGCGTTTTGTCCTCCTTCTATCCACCATCTATCAGCAGCTATCCTACTGGTAGATGGTAAAGCAATAGAGAGGGTTAACAAATATACATATCTTAGCACTACAACGAATGAACAGTGGGATCACTCAGTTAAGATGAAGGTTCGCATTGAAAAAGCCAGAGAACGTAAAGATGGCTAAACTTCTAAAAAGCCATGACCTTAAGTTATTTACTAAGATAAGACCTCTCCGCTGCTATGTATTTCCGGTGCTGCTCTTGGCGTGGAATCCTGGACCCTCACAGAGGCTAACAGTAAAAAACTGGAGGCCTTCGAAATATGGCTGTATCGATGCATACTAAGGATTACTTGGTCAGAACAAATAACAAATAGGAGTGTCTTGGAAAGATTGCATAAAGTTGTGGAGAATCTCAAAACTATCAAGAAGCGAAAGCTGGAGTATTTCGGGCACATTATGAGAAATACAGAACGATATGAACTTTCGCAACTGATAATCCAGGGGAGGGTGTTCGGTATAAGAGGACCGGGAAGGAGACGAATATCGTGGCTAAAGAATTTAAGATCTTGGTTCAATATGTCAAAAACTGGACTTTTTTGAGTCGCTGTAAATAAAGTTCAGGTAGCCCTGATGATCGCCAACATCCGATGACGGATAGGCACTATAAGAAAAAGATCTTCAAATGTAGTGGAATATTATATTGTATTATAATACAAAAATAAAGAAAACAGGTCTTCAATCTTATACCCGCAGAATACCGCGGTAGATGAAACTGCTATTTTGTCTGCCATTATCAGAGACCTGGATATTAGCGGTAATACTAATAGCTCCATAAATATCCATTATGTACAGTTTTGTAGTTTCATGCTTTATATGTTTTAGATATAGTTTTTTAATAGATATTTTTATACTAAGTAAAATTTAGTTTAGCCCAGGATTATTAGATGTTTAGACACAAAATCCTTCATAACCAGCTAAAAATTTATCTCCAATAGCGTAATAGTTCCCATGATTGAGTCTCTAGATATAGCCTTCCACTCTCTTCCCTACATATACTTTATATGCGTCATGCTTATGGTGGCATGCATTTAGCCACAGTTTATACCGTAACCGAATCAGTTAAACAATTCTCCATGTGTTTTGAAGCCAAGCGCTTGAGCCAATAGGAGAGCTGGTATTTCTTATCTTACGTCTGCGGTCAATGAGTGAATACTGCCTTTATAAATAAAACATCAATTCGGCATATATGTATGTCTCTTTTTAATAAGATACCTCCTGTAACGAAAAAAAGATAGAGATAGTGTTGGCGAGAATTAACTGTAAAACGAGGCACGCAACAGGCTTGTATTTTGCTTGTATTCAGATGAGATCTCGATTATTGATTTTCTTCGCGAGGACAGGAAAAGTATGTTGATTTAAGAGGAACTGAAAAACGAAAACTACCATCTTGTTTGTGCGATAGTTGGCTTTGTTTGTAGTGCTTTATGTGGACTGTTTTCCGAATTTTGTGTATTAGAACTTAGTTCGACTCTGTCCCAGATGGCCGTATAATTCTGACGTTTCTAACTAATAATGCGCATGCTCGAAATATGAGAATCGGATGAAAAAATAGAATTTTACTTCACTAACATCAAAAGTGCCGACTCAGAGTTGTATAACTGATTCGGCTACGGTATAAACTGTAATTCAGCCGTGATGACTGTTCATTGCGTAGTATAGCCCGATAAGAGGCTTTAAAACAAACCTGTTCTCTTCGTCTTCATGAGCATTTACATTTACAAAATACTCTGTCTAAGATTATTAGGAAACCTGAAAATAAATTGTATAAACTCAACTTAAGATTGACTTCAGGATACCAAAATAGACATCAAGGACCTTAATTAAGCGATTTATTTAAATAATACATAGATTATTATCAAACAGAACATGCATAATGAAAAATTAATTAGGCGTCAAACCTAATTTAGATTATAGTATTGCACTTAAAATAAAAATACGATTTTGCCAAATAAATATCCCCCAAATTATAAGATTATCAAGTTTTAATCTTATGTTCTAAATTATATAATAATAATATTACTGCCTAACTAAAATCTGAATTTTGTAGTTCTGAATAAGTAACAGACAATCATTGAACGTGCCAAATAAAGATTAATCCTTTAAATCAAAAATCAGTTCTTAATTAATCCCATGGCAGCGATTATATCAGTGGCTGAACAAACAGTTAAGAAGAAATATTAAATCAAGTATATGGTAAATGAAAATCCACAGGGCCGCTCGAAATAGGCTCAATTCGATAACCTGCTTTTGGACAAAAATCTGAAGTAATAGTTAGGTAAGACGCTCTACTGCCATAAGGCTTACAGCAAATTACAGTAAGTGAGTAGCGTTTAAATAAGTATACGAATCACAAAGTAAAACAAATCAGATGGTTACTATAGTATTAGTGAGACATTTGCTAACTAAGAAATTATTATATACGCTAGTGAAGAAAGTCTATCAATCTATCAACGGTAATAGATACAATAAAAGATAGTAAACGATTAAAAGTCAGTTAACGGTAAGTTCGATAGAAAATAATATAATTGATTATACGACCAAAATTAAGGGCGTAACATTTAGGTAAATGTACGTAATACAAAAAAAATATACAGATAATTTTACAGTGATATTAGCAAGATATTAGCTAATCAAGATAATATCAGATACGGTAGTGAAGAAACTCGGTATTAGTTAATCAAATAACGATAAGCAACCGTAGTAGATACAATAAAAGAAAATACTTGTATGTACTTTATATATAGTCATTGGAACACGCTGGCAGTGGGTGGAGGATATTTCCAGACTAATAGAGCTTCTTGACTGGCTTCAATTAGAACTTCACTGCTTCCAGTAAAACTGCACGTCATGCCATGAGGTCAGCATCACTTCGACAAAAAGGTCCCAAATGGGCTGCAATGAAACTGGAGAAACTATCTAGGTTCGCATGTATGAAGATGTAGGATTGGAGTAAGTGACATGAAATGATACTGGCCTTTGCTGACTTAGCTGTTAGAAACAGCAATTCACAATATTGGATATTGTATAAGACTTCTGGAAGAAATGTCACGAACTTACTTTTTCGTCTAGAGATTGTGAAAATACCCCCAAAAGATGTGGAAGACAGCAAACAAGCTGCAACAACTTGACATTGAATAGGATTTTTGATGACATTGTTGTCTCTCAGTTCCCAACAATAAAAGAAGGCGCTATGCAGGAGAAGGATCGTCGGTGGGACCTGCAATGTGAAGAAAATATGATTTGAAGCTATGTATTGAATGTTTCGCAATTTTTAGTACTAAATAAATGTTTACTTACTTTGTTTAAAATTTTATACCGATCGGGCTAGTGTGACTATATGGTAACACCTTATATTAGTCAAATATAAAAAAGTCTTCAGCTAAAAATTTCGGCCGCCATGAAAATAAAAATTCCGGCTGCAGTGTATGGAAATGTGTACATATTTTTACCTTAGAATTGTATAGAAATAGTACCAATACAGTTCAATTTCTATAAATTGAAACAATAATGTGATTTAAGAAAGTGGTACAGTTATCACCCATTTCGCATTTGACATCACGCATATTGGTGTCGTAAAATGTACTTTGCCACCAGAAATGCAAGAAAGACTAAGCTATTATCCCACCGGAATTTCTATTTTATACTTAATTGTTGCTCTACCCTGTATCCTAATAAGAAACAGTTGGTTTTATTTTTTTTTACTGCAGCGATCGTCAATAATTAGACAGATATGTCAGCGCCAATCTAATGAATGAAATATCACGCAAGAAATATTATCAGACGAATTTATGTTTCTGTCTGTGTAATAAAAAATTTTGCAGTCTGAAACGCAACAATTTCACATAAAGGCTAAAAAGCGGAAACTTTCCTTTCGACTGTGTTTATATTTAGGTGTATTAAAAATGAAGAAAATTTCACGGTTGTTAGGTAAACACACGAAATTTTTTGGTATGATTGCTTTTTAACTTTCTTGCATAATATGGATATAACAATTTAATATTAACATGCATGATATTAGTAAAAACCAGTAAGTGTTTTTTTTTACTTGCCTATAATACATGATTTTAGTCAATCAAAAATGTTTTCACTTGCACTTTATTTGCTATTCAATTAAAATTAGTATTGCCTTAATTTATTTCGTTGTGAAATTGGGGGGCAAAAAGTACATTTTAACTAAATTTTGAAAGGTTGCGCAGGTCTTTTAAATTGGAAAAAATTATTTGAGAACGGGCAATGAAACTATAAAGGAATGGATCACTTAGCATATTTCGTTACTACCTCTGCTGAGACTATTACTATAAAAGTTTATCCTAGAAACTGCCACTTCTTGTCCGCAGGGAGGAAAACTGATTTGCTTCTTTAGCAGGCATATATTTAAATGTTATGATCCACACAATCGACTGCTTTTGCAGTATTGGATGGATCACCTGCATCTCCACCTGTGAGTAGGTATAACTAGAGCAGTTTTTAAGCTCTCTATATGTATCTGATTTAGGCATCTCAAATCTGAGTTTTGGAAACCAGCGAGTAATATTTAAAAGTAACAAATGTCGAATTTAGATATTTTTTCCTGTACACCAAAAACAGGCTATTTATATTTTATTCTGGACCCAGGATTGATTTATTCCTGCTGTAATGATTGTCCTCGCGAGCTGGATATGATCCCTGATTTCCTGACGTAGTTTTAGCAAATACTATTTACTTTCCTTCTTTTACCCCGTTGATCTATGTACCTAGTTTGTTTCATTTTCTTTTTTTTCGACAAGTACTTGCACTCTCTTATGGCTTAGCGAAGATATATTAAAAAAAAAATAAAGGCGCACTTTTTATTTACACCGTTCAGTTACCGTACAGCAAACACTCTTGCAGCCTCAAGAAAAGCCAGGAAAAAGAAGGAAATTGAAGCAACTTGTTTTCGGCTTGAGCTTGATAGTTCAGATTTTGGACAATTTTGTCTGGTTTGGGTTAAATTTGGTGCTTGTTATCTTGAGTTGGACAAACATGGCTAATTGTACTAGACGGCAAGTTACATGTAAAGTTTAAATTTCGTTATCGATGCTATTCTTTTTACACAACTAGAGAAAAAGCAGATAAAGAACCTTTGAAGCAAATAATCGTATTCTGAGATGTGTATCATTTATTAGCAATGTTCTTTTATTATAATAAGCCGCATATACTTCAACTTGATTAAGGAAATGTTAATTTAGGCACCCATGAGTACATTTTTAGTTCTAACATTTGCAGTCATTACATTTTAAATGCTAATATCTCTGGTACTACTATTGAGTGTTGACGTGTTGAATTTGGCTTTCTCATGAGGTGCACTGATAAAAATGTGGAAAAAAACATTAATAAATATTTCTTTGCTTTTATTTATTTGCTTTAAATAAAAATTACTTAGATTAAACAAAATTTCTCTAATTTAAATAATTGGGTATGTTTGATTTTTCTTGGATATTTGTTTGCCTTGTGATAGCAAGATTTTTTTCCATATTAAACACATATTTATTCGCTTTAAAGATTTACAGATACGAAACTTCTCCGGTATTTAAAACAAATAAGGGTTGCTTTAAATTAAAGATTGTGAATATTGGACCAAATATTATTACTTCATCCGAGTCTCGTTTAACTCGTAGCAGTTGCGCAGCCGCGTTGACGCTCTACGCGCCTCGTGCAGTTCAGTTTCATTTCTGCTGCCGTCCTATAAGGAGATTTTATAGAGTGTATCCGCCCAAGGTCGCTATTTTTTTTAGTATTTGTGATGGAAAGTACTTTAATTAAGTGGGACTTGGGTCATTTGTGCCCTCATTTCAAGGTAAGTTACGTTTTTATTATATTACTTATCTAGGTACATAATTAATTGTTTGTAAATAAAGAAGCGTTCTCTCATAATCAAAATGGTGTGAGTTTTACTAGTAATTCAAAATTGTTTGCTGCTGTTACTACCTAGCAATGCAGATGAATTCACGCGAAATTCGCCTACAATAGTGTATAACAGTACGCCTAGACAGTTTGACGTACGATCTTGATTGAGTATTTTTGCTTTTTACGTTGTACAAGTTCAATGGCATCCTTTTCGTTCATGTACCTACATAATATAATATGAATTGATAGTTCTTTCAAAGCCCTATTTATTCAATCTAAATAAATAAATGGTTGATTCATGGAAGTACAGATTTGAAGCAAATTGTTTTTTATTTCGATTAAATCTAATAGTATTTAAAACAAAACATTAATTATTTTAGTTAAATGCAAATACATATATTTAACCAATACAGCAGGCTATTCAAATAGCATCATGAACAACAGTCACAATTGTTTTGTTTCTATTATTTTTTGTTTTAATTATTGTTGTTTTATTTTTATAGATCAAACTATTGATGGCATCGAAGTTTTACGTAGCCTGATGGAAATCGATTTAATGTCGTTACTAACAATAGAATCGGTGAAAATCTTGTGCCATTTCCGTGCAATGCTCATTATACTGGATCTGGAGAGGTAGTTGTATGTCCTATTAGTTTAATTAAGTAAAATATTACTGCCTTTCACTATTTTTATATGATAACTTTTTTATGGACTCTAGAATTTTGGTATTTTTTATAAAAACTAGGGAGTTACCGTTAAAATTAATAAGTAGTACAACTTATCCCATAATATGTTATGTTCCTATTTAGAAAAAAGATGTCATTAACTTATAATAATAGTTTTTATTACAAAAATGATTAACTTTCAAAACCAGTGATAAGCAGAGACAAAATAATCTGATTATATTTTTTATTTATATTTTGGGAATACTCGTTTTGTTCTTTGCTTTTAATACCTTTGAATAAAAATGTTTCTTGAATAACCCTTTTAAACTTTTATTTTATTTACTGTGGACAACTGTTCCTGTCATGAATTTGGTAATTAAAAGTTAAGTGTTCTGACATACCTTTTTCAAATCGGCGAGTTAGATAGGGTTCGGATTTTGGATTTTTTAGCAATTAAAAGAAAACTAAGACATATATTTTATTTAGGCTAAAACGTGGAACCTAAATACGTCTTAAGAATAATGACAGTGTTTTTAATTTTTTTAAGCTAACTGAATGTCAATAAATAGTCCTTTTGGAAAGATGAACATATATTTGCAACAGCCAAAATTCCTTTTTCTTTTTATTTAAGTCATCACCAACACAAACAGTAAACATTAAACAGGCTTGAGCAAATAAAAATAATTTGATTCAAATAAAAGAAATTATTTCGTACAAACGCCCAAATCTTTGGTTTAAATAACCGACCTATTAAAATTAAAACACAAAGTTTTTGATACAAATATACCTCAGATTTTAATCAAAACACAAAGGTTTTAGAACATATACATATATGTTATATTTGTTCCAAAAGCTTTGTGTTTTAATTTAATTAGGCCGGGTATTTAAATCAATGTTTTGGGTATTTGTACGAAATAATTTCTGTTATTTGAATCAAAATAATTTTATTCGTTTTAAAGTTATTTTTATTTGATGTGAACAACGATTATAAAAATCATATTGTTTGTTCGCAATTAATATTTGTTTCGAACAAAGATAATCTTAAAAATAAATCAAATAAATATAATTTTCTATTCAAACAAATATTTGTTTGGCCATTAACAAACAAATATTTGCTTGACTAAACTCCATTTTTATTTGGATCAAATAAATTTTTTTCAGTGTGGATGGTCATACATCTCAGAGTCTGGTTCAGCCTCACCATACTGCTTCTAAATATCCAGTCTTTTAGATTTAGGGGCGATAAATTGTTGTTATTTTTGGAATCTTTGGCGTTTCCTCGTGCAGTTGTTTTAATAGAGCATTGGCTGAAGGGTACCGAACATGATGATATCTTTAATTATGTTCTCGTATCTAAATACTTACATTCATGGCGGGTCTTTGAGTACGATGCTAAAGTATTTTTTATGTAATATAAGTTTGATGTATGTTGATATGTTTGACCACCTCGTGGAGGAAAAGGTGTCTGAGTTTTCATCCGTTTTCCGTAGGAAACTTAATATTTATATTCAGGTCACTTTCAGGCCTTCATCAAACACTGGAAATGATATTAAATAATATTTCTGTTAATGCCTCGCCATTGTTGACTGACGACCTAAATATGCACTTAATTCCTTGACAAATGTAACAGGACCAATTAGTTTCTAAGTTGTATGCTACGTTCGCTTAACCTAACTATGCATGTCGATCGGCCAACTCGGTTTTCTGCGCTCTCGTACTTAATTTTAGACTAGGTATGCATTAGTTTCAGTAAATATATAGTTAAATGTACAACTGTTATAGCCTGGTTCTTTGATCAAGAAGCTATATTGTGCTCCTCGTCGGTTGGTTCTGTTGCCGGAACCGGTGCGTGGCACGTGCTTTTAACGGGGGGACATTTAGAAAAATTGCATTATTTTGCAGTCAGGTAGACTGGAATGGTGTTTTAGACCAGGAAAATCCACTGGAAGAGTTTCATTTCATAATTCACGGCATATTTACCAAAGCTTTTCCTCTTGTCAAAATATAGAAGAAGCAAAATATTTCATGACATAAGAGTTTCAGGGAAAAAGAATTCTGCAGAATTCTCAACAACCTGCCAGAGAAAACCTAAAACTATTCTTATTTCCAGCTCTTTAAATGCTAATAACCCTCAATTCATTTTGTTATCCCATAGTCACAACATTACTGCATGGCATTTCTAAAAAAAACCTTCGTATGAACTTGTTTGAATCACATTTCAGTGGCTGATAAAATCTTTTTTTCCCTGCCACTGTCCTTGGGATTTAGGCTACATTTATTAAGATAAAAAGTAAAAAATTCTATAGTTGAGATATATTTGAGGTACTGCGGATTCTGTACAACGCCATAAATGTCTCCTTTTTCTAGCAGATTTCTAGCATGCCTGAAGATGGCTGTGGTTGTACCATTTCAAAAAGGAGGAACCATGACAGTCCTTCGAACTTTTTCCCATTGTATTAATGCCTAACATGTCTGACGTGGTCGATACACTAGGCAGATTGATGACGGATTCTTTTGTGAGGAGACGTGGTTATATGACCACGCAACAGTTTGTCTTCCAAGAGCTGATGGGTACGAGCGGAACTATTTCCGACTTTCTCGAAAACCTGTACATTCGACTAAACTCTGGGGAGTTGCTGCTGCAATATTCTATGATCTGTTCAAGGCATTTGATTGCCTGGGTCATAGAGTGCTGCTGTTGCGGCATGGAGTGGGAGTGTTTTCGAGCGCATATATCTGAGCGTGTTCAGATAGCAGTTCGGATGAAGTAAGTGTTGGGACCGACTTTTTCCAGGGATCAATTCTGTTATTAATGTATGTCAATGACCGTTCACAACTTTCGATAGCGGCTAAGTTAACTATGTTCGCCGATGATACCACCATTTTTGGCATCATTTGGATGTCCATCGTCTTAGATCCAATGTAGGGACAAACTTGATGAAAATAAAGCAGTGGTGTAAAAGGCAAGCTATTTATCATTTAATGTTTCCAAAACCAACATTAAGTGTGCTGATATTTAGCTGAAGGGCGAACTCCTTCCAACCCCCAACATGGAAAACGTTCTAAGCTTGCCAATACAAAAATTTTTCAAGTTTGAAGATAGTAATTTGATTGTTTTCAACACGATCTCTTCTGATTGCCATGTCATCAGGGTAATTTCGAACAGTTTAGATTTTTCCATCGCTAGAAGTTTTTATTTTGCATTGGTCGAATCCCACCTTCTATAGAGTACCTGCTTTTAGTGTGCATGTGGTCACTTTGTGTTTATCTTTGTGTCGTATATTCGTTTTGGAAACGGTTTGCGTTATTTGAAAAAAATATAACATGTGGGTAATATAATATGGGTTACCTTCACGTTCTTGGGTTGCCCATGCCAGGCTCAGTACTAATTAGAAATTCCATAATTTATGGGATAATCGAGAGTCTTAATCATCCCCTCTTGCAGGTGAGAATACAACCATTTATGGAGCGGCTCCGAAAACCAATAACTCACATTTTACTGGAAAGGTATACTACAATGTAATAATACAATTGATTACAGAATGTTTGTGAAGTTTGTCGTATTTTTTTACTATTTTTCTTATTATTACTTTATGCAGTATATTTTTTAGTACTCATGACTTAAAGAATTTTATACATAGGTGCATACATCTTATTCGATTCTTACGCATTTCAGTACAACTAGTTATTACATATTAAGCAATTCGGTCTGACAGTAAAGCTATTTTTTGACTTCGACTTTGATAAAACTGGAGATTCACCATCCTCAAACTTACGCTTGATATCGAATTAAAATTCGCCTCTATAATCGCTGTTTATATTTTTTTCCCATCCTCGTATATATACGAGGAATGGGAGGGCCTAATGATCATCGTTCACCATTGGATTTTAAGTATAGGCAAAGAAAATTTTACTAACATTTTCTTTGGTATAAGTTACGCTGGTACATTCTTGGAAAAAATTCTGCTGCCATTTTTACAGAGAATAGAAATACTTTGGAAAGTTATGAGTCCTGCTTACTAAATGTTTTTCAAGAAATCAAAATAAAGAGATTTGTATAACTCAAAAAATATTAGCTAAAACATTTCCAAAAGATCAGATAGTGGTAGAAGAGAAACATGGAGAGGAAGAGGAAGAACTTGCTTTAGATGAAAGTCATCAATTTGAGGAGCCTATATATTTAGAGGAAGAATTATTTCTGGCGACCTCATAAATCTTATGGGCAACTTTGAGGGAAAAGAGCAAATAAACATGGCTACATGGAAGCGTTAAAGTACATTGCAGGATATGTGGCTATTAAATTTAAAAAAATAAATACCCATCGTTGGGAGTAGCCACAAAGCATCTAAATATTTTATAGACTTCTCCATAATTGCAAACACTTTCGAGAGGTTCACTATTTAATCTTATATATTCTACCAAATGCAGTGGTGGCACGAACATATATTAGAATAATTAAATGGAAAAATTAGTTTTCAAAATTGTCAAAGAAAACCTCAAAAGAAACTATCAAAATTTACTAATTTTTAAAAGTGATGTTCTGTATGCTTTTGTATGTAGGTATTTTTTTATACTAATAAAGGAAACACTATACTACTAAAAAAGTCTTTGAGTAAAAGCTGAAAAACATGAAATTTTAAAATGCCAACACTATTTCCCATATAAGAATACGAATTGTGCCTCCCGCGTGACGTCGGGCTCGGCTGGCGCCATGCGTAAGAACATACCGTTAGTCTGTGTATCGTGATAACTCACGGCATATTATTTGTCAAAGTTTTTCCTCTTGTCAAAATAAAGAAAAAGAAAAATATTTCATGACATATGAGTTTCTGCAGAATTCTCAACAACCTGCCAAAGAAAACCTAAAACTATTCTCATTTCTAGCTCTCTATATGCTAATGACCCTCAATTAATTTTATTGTCCCATAGCCACAACACTGGCATTTCTAAAAAATTCCTTCCTATGAACTTATTTGAATCACATTTCAGTGGCTGATAAAATCTTTTTTTTCCCTGCTACTGTCCTTGAGATTTGGGCTACATTTACTAAGATAAAAAGTAAAAAATTCTATAGTTGAGATATGTTAGCTTTGAGGATGTATTTGGTTTTAATACCATTTGAGGTACTGCGGACTCTGTACAATGCCATAAATGTCTCCTGTTTCTGATAGATTTCTAGCATGCCTGAAGATGGCTGTGATTGTACCATTTCAAAAAGGAGGAACCATGACAGTCCTTCGAACTTTTTCCCATTGTATTAATGCCTAACATGTCTGACGTGGTCGACACACTAGGCAAAGTGATGATGGATTCTTTTATGAGGAGACGTGGTTATATGAGCACGCAACAGTTTGTCCTCCAAGAGCTGATGGGTACGAGCGGAACTATTTCCGACCTTCTCGAAAACCTGTACATTCGACTAAACTCTGGGGAGTTTGCTGCTGCAATATTCCATAATTTAAAACGGAGTTTTATCCACAATACCGAAACAGAATTATTGCACTGGACGCGCGTTTCGCTAACCATGTTAGCATCATCAGGAGATGATTAAAACAGTTTTAATCATCTCCTGATGATGCTAACATGGTTAGCGAAACGCGCGTCGAGTGCAATAATTCTGTTTCGATATTGTGGATAAAACTCCGTTTTAGTGCATGTTGCCGAAGGTTCCAAACCCCAACATAATTCCATAATCGTTCAAGGCATTTGATTGCCTGGGTCATAGAGTGCTGCTGTTGCGGCATGGAGTGGGAGTGGTTTCGAGCATAATTATCTGAGCGTGTTCAGACAGCAGCTCAGATGAAGTAAGTGTTGGGTCCGACGTTCTCCAGGGACCAATTCTGTTGTCAGTCGATGACCTATCACAACTTTCGATAGCGGGCAAGTTTACTATCTCCTCCGATGATACCACCATTTTCTGACATATTGGGATGTCTATAATCTCAGATCCAATGTAGGGATAGACTTGATAAAAATAAAGCAATGGTGTAAAAAGCAAGCTACTTATCATTTAATGTTTCCAAGACCAACAATAAGTGTGCTGATATTTATCTGGAGGGCCAACTCATTCCAACCCCCAACATTGAAAACTTTCTAAGCTTGCCAATACAAAAATTTTTGAAGTTTGAAGATAGTAATTTGATTGTTTTCAACACGATCTCTTCTGATTGCCATGTCACCAGGGTAATTTCGAACAGTTTAGATTTTTCCATCGCTAGAAGTTCTTATTTTACATTGGTCGAATCCGACCTTCGGTAGAGTACCTGCTTTTAGTGTGCATGTGGTCACTTTCTGTTTATCTTTGTGTCGTATATTCGTTTTGGAAACGGCTTGCGTTATTTGAAAAAAATACAACATCTGGGTAATATAATATGGGTTACATTCACGTTCTTGGATTGCACATTCCTTGCTCAGTACTAATTATAAATTCCATAATTTATGGGACCATCGAGAGTCTAAATCATCCCCTTTTGCAGGTGAGAATACAGCCATATATGGAGTGGCTCCGAAAACAAATAAATCACATTTTACCGGAAAGGCATACTTAAATGTAATAATACAATTGATTACAGAATGTTTGTGAAGTTTATCGTATTTTTTACTATTTTTCTCATTATTACTTTATGTAGTATATTTTTTAGTACTTATGACTTAAAGAATTTTATACATAGGTGCATACATCTTATTTGATTCTTACGCATTTCAGTACAACTAGTTATTAGATATTAAGCAATTCGGTCTGACAGTAAAGCTATTTTTTTACTTCGACTTTGATAAAACTGGAGATTCACCATCCTCAAACTTACGCTTGATATCGAATTAAAATTCGCCTCTATAATCGCTGTTTAAACTATCTCTTTACTATAATTTTTTTTAAACATATCGCTTCATCGTGCTTTCGCATGTTATTATGACGGGGGTCCCGTCATAACAATAACATTCATGTACTTGCAAAACGGTCCGGAATCTGCATTAAGACACACACGTAGCGTTAAAAATAGAAACCAGTGTTTCGGCGTTAACAAGATGTGCAATTTTCCCACGATTTGGCACTTTAACAGGTTTGGCAACAAAAATAACTTAGCAATAATTTTGGTTACATGAATTGATAAAAACTAAAATACATGTCAAATTATTTGCAGTGCAACCCAATTAATAATTAATTAAGATGATAGGGGTAATTTTATGAAATAAATTCGACTTCGCATGTGGTGTTACGAAAAAAGCGATGCTGTTTAATATTTCTCTCCGAATAATTACAATACCTTAGTCGAACTTATTAGGATTTTTAATCATTGTGGAAAATAAACGTTTTTACAACTTTCTGCATACATAAACAAGCGATATAATATTTAAGTGACCCTTTTTAAAAATAATAGTTCTATTTACCTAATCGTTCAACTGTTACTTACTTATATCGTATATTAGTTGAAATAACCTAATGCATTATTCGACGGCTAAGCTAGCAATATGGTAGGTAGGCACTGCAAAACCGATAAAATATTATAGTAGGTGTACTACATAGTATGAAGAAATATATACGTGAGCTGGAGATAATAAACACAAGGAATTCCGCAATGGTGCTTAATATGACAATGACCTGCGGTACTATCAGCGTTAATCAAAGCTATAGAGAATAAATCGTAATGCAATTGTTGTCATAAATCATATTCGTTATCTTTAAGTTAATATTTCTTGCATTGAAGGACTTCCTCGATTGGCACATTATGGGATTATTATGTTATACTAGACTGTTGCAAATGCACTGGTGCACGAAAATTATGAATTGTACAAACTTTAGGATTAGGTAGAAGAAAAAAGTTTAGGTTTAGTAGAAAGAAGTGAACATCATTATTTTATTACTTTTTAGAAAATAGTTTATAGGTCTTCTGACGTAAAATGTGTATTTTATTTATTAGAGTTGTAGATGTTATTCATAAAAGATTTTTATTCAGAAAGAATTTTCCCTGACTCGCTGTCTTATATACAAATTTTCGTTGCTACATAATTTATAAATTCATGGGATAAATCATTGACTTCAAGAGACTGAATATTTTGAAAAATGAAATACAAAATTCGGAACATAAATGAACTGAAATTTCAGTTTACTTTAAAATGAAAATATTGTTTCAAATTTTCATTATAAGATAATATCTTAAATACTTCTGATTATGCCAGGAATGCTATTGGAACGATGTCTGAATATAGGTATGAACATTATGTATGTTTGAGCATGTAACGTTGTAAATTTTACAAAATCCGGTAGTGCCATTTTTCCCTTTTACTGGTCGATTTGTGTTGTCGACACTCTCGCTACCTTACTTCCGAGTACAATCCACCAGTATCGAGTCGCTTCCTATAAAAAAATTTTAGTTGGATGGTTAAAATTATTCATAATTTAACTAGGGTAATTCTGTGGGGACTGAATTTCCCCCCTTGGGGCAGAACGTCCGTCAGCGGTCTTTTCTATGCCGACCTAGAGAATTCCTGGTCCAAATTAGCCAGATAAACGCCTTTTGTCGAAGTAATACGACCACATGGTGAAAACGTAGCTCCGCAGGAAACGCCTGTAGATTCCATATCTGAAAATCAACTAAATACAATTAAGATCTACCCTTTTTAATTAATGACTTTTTATTATATCTATTATAGTTATTTACCGTTTGGTTTATTGAATTTACCGTTTAACGACTGTAGGTCATTTGCTTATAAATATCGTAACTGTTATCGTTATTTATCATTTTGATTAATGAACTTGCTATCAAACGACTATCTATTTCCGTTATTTTTCATTTTTGTTTACCGAACTTACTATTTTTGCTTATCGAACTTACCGATAATCAACTGACATGATGTAAACCCAAACGCTAACTGGAGCTTGGAACACCCGGCATAGCGAGCATAGCGAGGAAAAGATAGCCTAATGGTGGAACGAGTAGGAAAATGAAACAAAATTCTACAATTCCGGAATACACAACCTAGATCACAGAAATGGAGTAGGCTTTTTTTATAACGAAAGAGTTGGCTAGGTTTGTAAAGAATATCGTGGCATACTCACACCCAATTAGATTTCTGCAAATGAGTGCCAGACCAGTTAACATCAATGTAGTACAAGTATACGCACCTATGTCGTACAAGCCAGAAATGGAAGCTGAACAATTTGTCAAGTCAGTAATACCTCAAGATATAAATGTAATAATGGGTGATTTCTACGTAAACCTCGACAGCGTGACTATCGAAGATGTAACAAGGACATTTCGGTTCGGCGATAGAAATGAAAAAAGTGAAATGCTAAAATTATATTGGAACTTTACATCTGGAGGTCTTCTCAAGATGGGCAGGGCAATATTGTACGCAATCGAATTGACTTCCTGTTAGTTAATGAAATATCACTGCGGGGTCAAAATTGTATCTTCCTGGATATGAAGATGAAATTTATCAGCTCCTCGATTGAATCCATAGTTATCCCAATTATTAGACCATATACGACACCAACAATTACATCGATAAAGGCATCGTTGTAAATACTGCTGAGATTCAGGCCAATCTGGGGGAAGAATTTCCAAGGTACCGTGTTGCCAGGGTCTGACCACAAGCGAATACATTGTTGCATATGCTGAGAAAGTAGATGGTAATGAACATACGGGAACGAAAACTGCAACTCCAATGGTATTCAGCGTTACTGTGGAATGCAATACCCTAATGCAAACCTTAACATAGGTGTTCTAACATACTTCACTAAAACATAGCTTGAGGAAATTTCACAATCCACAATCAAATGGTGGTAAAGCAGTCATGCTAACCGGAAGGAAATGCAAAACAAGATGTGACTAGTCACTTTCATAACATTACAAACAAGACAAAAACAGTACCCTGTAATAAGCAGATAAATGTTTACACCTTCTCCCTCGCATTATCTACTTGGCAAATGAAATAGCCCTACTGTACAGGGTGGCTCGAATTCGTGTCTATGTATGGGAAACTCGAAAACCGTAAGAGATATAGTGTCGGTTAAATTAAGGTAAAATTGCGCATTTAGGGGCCTAACAATATGCCGTTTAGAAAGCTTTAAAATTCCGAGTATTTACGAAGATATCCGGAAAGAACCGAATTTTTGAAAACTCGTTTTATTTTCTTCCTGGCCTTATTTAAAAACGGATTTCAAATTGAATTACACTTTTGCATTGCCACTATTTCCGCTCTATCCAATGATGTTTCGTCTTGAAGGGATCATCATCAACTTTCTTTTTTTAAATATGAACTTTAATTTTTTTATCGTTTTTCAGAAGGTATTGGCGTTATTAATATGATTATGTTTTTATTTATTTATTATTTTTTTTATTATTTTTTTAATTATATATTTTGCTTTGGCCTAATTTTAAATAATTTAAGGTAGGTACTTTTGAAATTTTTATATGCTGTAAAAATATTTTCATGTTGTTTTTTGTATTAAGTGGAAAATTGGAGCGTATTAAAAATAAAAAATACTAAAGTTATTTTTTAACGAGAACTGGCCATGAACAAGTCGCTTATTGCGACATTTTCAACTTTTAACCAATTAAAAAATTTATTTAATAGAGAACATCAACAATTTATAATCATACAAAATTCCAATAGGTGTTTTTCCATCAAAGTACCTATAGTATCACGTAGTATGATTATAAATTGTTGATGTTCTTTATTAAATAAATTTCTTAATTGGTTAAAAGTTGAGAATATTTTATCTTTCCAGTAAGCAACTGGTTTGAGTAATAGTGGCCATATTCTCGTAAGAAATAATTGTACTATTTTTAATTTTTAATACGCTCCATTTTTCTACTTAATACAAAAAAAAACGAAATAAAATATGTTTATAGAAAAATACCTACCTTAATTTATTTAAAATTAGGCTAAAGCAAGATATATAATTAAAAAAAATATAATAAAAAAAAATTAAAAACAAATAAAAACACATAATCATATTAATAACGCCAATACCATTTGAAAGACGATAAAAAAAATTAAAGTTCGAATTTAAAAAAGAAGGTTGATGATGATCCCTTGAAAACGAAACGTCGGATTTCAAACTGGATACCATCATTGGATAGAGCGGAAAAAGTGGCAATGCAAAAGTGTAATCCAATTTGAAATCTGTTTTGAAATAAGTCCAGGAAAAAAATAAAACAATCTTTCAAAACTTCGGTTTTTCCGGGTATCTCCGGAAATACTCGGAATTTTAAAACTTTCTAAACGGCATATTGTTAGGCATCTAAATGCGCAATTTTGCCCTAATTTGACCGACACTGTATCTCTTACGGTTTTCAAGTTCCCCATACATAGACACGAATTCGAGCCACCCTGTACTTCTCCAAAAGTGGTCTGAGAAGCAACTACTCCATATCCGGTACCAGGCGTAGAATAGAACATAATCGTATCTCTGTGTAAAAGGCAACAAATTTGTAAAAGAGGAAATTTTACCATACTGGATTATGACTAGAACAATGGAAAATGAGGCTTAAGGATTTTGTCTGACAACCAATCAGTTTTAAGGCAGCCTTAAAACACACATTGGTATATTCTTATAAGATTTAAATTATTGAACACTGATCTTTGAGAAGAACATAGATGAATTCATATATGTTGCTGGACATACAGTTAACCTCGAAAGGGCTGGCAGAAATATGTATCCTTCTACATATCCTGTATCCTTAAAACATTGACAGTTAATATGCTCCTCAGGGCAACCCTATCCTACATGTAAAAATTTTACCTAGGTGGATTTCACAACAATTTTGCCATTACAAAATGGGTGCATACACAACAACGTATAAGCATTCCATATGATAGCCAGAAGTCAGCTTTAATAGAGTGTCCATCTATTCGCATACCTTCAAAATAACAAGACACTTTAAACTATATAGCAGCAAAACATAGCAGAACTCATTTAAGTGCCAGAGTATACCCGTGTAAAGGAAAATAAAAAGCAGATTTCCTTACGAAAACTTGTCCACCTATTCCGTTTATTGCATCGAACTCTTGGCATTCCCGAACAAAGCTTTCAAACAAAGGCTGGGGCAGGATTAAGTGGCTATGCCCTGCCACCGTCGCGTCATAAGCCTTGTAAAAATATAACTATACAAACGAGACATAATCTATATAATTTATATGGGCGAGGAGGAACCAATCTGATTAATAATCTTCAGCAGTCTATCACAACATCTATACAGGCTCTGCCTTACATATGAACTTCATAAAAAAGCTCCTGAGGATAGTTGAGAGTACAAATTTATTTTGATTGTATAAGGTGTTGCTCAAAAAATTAGGGTCTGAAAAATTGCCTAGAATAATTAAGCAAATATGAGACTATACCTTTTCGCAAACAAAACACCTCCAGTTTTGCATGGTCTCAGACAGATAACTAAACTGAACCGAAAACCTTCTCTGTGGCACTAATAGGTGATAGCTCCTGAATAGGCCTAGTTTAAATGGTTTGCAGTGAACAGTAATGGAACTGTCATAAACCAGTTAATATCAGTTGAAAATTTCAGTATTGTGCATATATCGTTACAAAAGCTGTTTCAACATCAACAATTACTTTTTTGTGATGTCATGGCAGTTAGTTATAATCGATAAATTTAAATTAAATGCCGATTGACATACAATAGGTGAGATAATTTCAGGGTATATATATTATACGCTCACGGGCATTTGCAAGCCATATCGATAAAGTAACAGTATTAAGTTTTTAGACCATATTTTACAGAGTGTTAGTTAATTTTTATAAGCAACACTTTTCATGCATTTTAGCAGCAGATTGGTTGAAAGTTTTCTTTTGCAAATTTTGTGACCTCCATAGATTGGCCTATTGAACACATACTTGTTATATAGATTAGCTCAGATTATCTGTTGCTATATACTTAAGAGTAGAAGCTAGATAATTCAAAATATCTAAAGAAATTGCATTTTCCCTCAACGATTCCTTCAGTTATTGATGACAATCTTTGGTGCTATCTGGAATTTAAAAGTTATAAAGCAACTAAAGCTATCTTTGGAATCATTGGTATCATTTTCTATTCCTCGATATCTTATAAAATGATTTTGATGATGATTCACATAAAAAATCAGTAATATTCAAAAATCGCGACGCTCATTCTTTTCCAGTATCATAACTAAAGAGAAAATGCAATAATAATAATAGTAATAATAATAATAATAATAATAGTAACAATAATAGTAATAATAATAATATACCATACATTCCTTCTATCAAAGGACCCAGAACGTGTCTCCCAACGATGTACAAAGCGATAACAACCTGCTTAGCGCAGTGGCTATATGCCCACTGTGAGCGAAACAAGATCATAGCTGACCAACAGAAAGTATGCGCTAAGGGTTCGATGGGGTGCAAAGAGTAACTCATAATCGACTCTGTCATCTGTAACCAGGCATCTTCCAAGCGTAGGAATCTGTATATGGCTTACATCCATTATAAAAATTACGACTTTGTGCCTCATGAGTGGCTACTAAAGATTCTTCAGATATGTAAGACTGATGCTAACATTGTTAACTTTTTAAGGCATGCCATGACATCTTGGCAAACGAAAATATGTCTTAATGAAGCCAGGATTACCACCGCAAACTTACCAATAAAAAGAGGAGACGCCCTCGGCCCGCTATGATTCTGTATTGCGATGAACCCTCTATCCCACCAGCTGAATTCTACTTCCCATGGATGCAATATCAAAAACAACAAGGAAGCAGGAGATAACGTCAATCATTTGCTCTATAGGGATGACGTAAAACTTATGGGAACTACCAAAAACCAGCTGGAACAAATGT
>MU181957.1:854468-914331 GCA_016904865.1 Pissodes strobi
CATGTGATCCCGCGGGTAAAAGCTAAAAGTGTCCTATGTCCTTTACTATACTCTTGAAATTATCTGTACAAAATTTCATGATGATCGGTTAAATAGTTTACGCATGGAAAATAGGATTAAAACTACCCATAAAAATCAACACGAGTGAAGCCGCGGGTAAAAGCTAAAAGTGTCCTATACTATACTCTCGAAAATATCTGTACAAAATGCAGTGATGAGCGGTTAAGTTAGTAGTTTACACGTGGCAAATAGGATTAAAACTAACCGTAATAATCAACGTGAGTGAAGCCGCGGGTAAAAGCTAAAAGTACCCTATGTCCTTTACTATACTCTTAGAAATATCTGTACAAAATTTCATGATGATCAGTTGAGTAGTTTATGCGTGAAAGCGTAAGAAACAAACAATTATACAAATACATTCGCATTTATAACAGCTATTCGTATTTTTCGCATTTATAATATTAGTTAGGATTCTTTGATAATACTTATTGGCAGCTTCAATCGGAGTGGATTAATTCACTGCACAGATTCGAAATGAAAATCTAATGCCACCAGGAATAACATCAACCTATGGATTTAAATACACTGTGAATATAATATAATAATATATTGAGAAGCCGGTCCGTCCACAATTCAAACCCTACCTTTTATCTTTGTCTCCTCCACGTCATCTGCTCGAATTTGCTATCTTTGTCTGACCAAATTTGATTGTTGAACGTGCTGGGGTCTAAACTAATACGGGGAACGATCAGTATATAAGATATATTTTGCTATTTATTTCAATGCGCGAATGCAGTACACTTTGAGTTGGTCATGCTTGGCCACACAGACCTTCACTTTTACGTCCCCATATATGATTTCCATTTCCATTTGCCGAAATTTAAATTCATACCGCCCGTGAGATGTTTACACAACAACAATTAAAGAATAAGTCTTTTAATATTCGAATATGACTTTTAGGTCAAAATATGTAGATTTAAATATTTAAATGCCTGAAAATGGATAGAAGCTGCAAATAATGATCAGGATCGGAAAATTTGGAAATTTTTTGGTGACTAGAGGCAGGGACTGGAGGATGTTATACCAGCAGAAAAAAAATACTTTTAGCATATCGATGCTTATTGTTTTTGTGGTAAGTTAGTAGATTTATTTGCCTGAAATCTCATAAAACATTTTGAAGATGGAAAATTGAGCAAGGATCGGAAAATTTAATTTTTTTTACGGCCTAAGCTATGGTGCCTGCCAAGTTTATGGCATAAGACAAAAATTATTTGCATTTCATAATATTAATCTCGCATTGTTGAAGTTTTAATTTTTACCTGTGATCGTAAGTACATGCCGCCTTTTTATTTATTTTCATTACTAATTGTACAACATTTGCGAGCTACCATTTTTTGCTAATGATGTTACGCCACTGTCGCACATTATCGTTGAAAGCCTTCCCACCCAGCAGCTGAATATAACGAATACATTTGAAAAAGATATGATACAGTCCGTACTTAATACTTACATTCTGAAGTTCGGACATTTTACTTCCTATGTGTTCAACGATAATTTAGAATCTTGAAAAGGGGATTCCGGTAATACGGTTATATTACTAATTTAATCTGATGAAAGTTTTCCATTTTCGGCTACATCCTTTATGGTTATTTATACCGATAAATTGTTGAATTTAAGCTATAATGCTACTGTATACTTATAAGTGTAGAGTACGTATTATTAAGCCTATAAATTGTTGCTAACATTTACATTTCGCTTTTATTTTAACATAACGTGGTATTAAATGCCTACGTGATAGGAAGGATAACTGGAGCAGAGTTATTGTCTAAATAAAAAAAAGTCTGACGACACGTTTTCAATGGTTCAATGATTTATAAAGTAAAACGAAAAATCTTATATAACAATAAATGATTACCAATAACAAACAAATCTACTTGATTAAGTGTAGAAAGAGGAAGAAAATTCATTGTCTCTCTTTTCGCAAATGCTATGCTTTAATAAAATTTGGTATGGCCGGGTACGCTTTCTAGAATAGTAATCTAGTCGGTTCAGAGATTTTTAACCTACTCCAATGCTAAATATTAACCTATTTAACTTGATAGCACAGCCAGTCATCTGTGGTGTAATTTTTGTAGATTACGCGTAATAAATGCGTACAGATATTGCCACGGACTTAGATATCTGTTGGCGTCTGGTGAGGAGTATTGCCATATAATAAATATAAGTTCAGGAGATTTTTACGACCAGTAAATGCTCTAAATAATATTCAGCAAAGTCTGATTTTTTGTATCCTTTTTTACTGCAACACAAAATATGTGATCATCACTACATCAAATAACCATTGGCGTCCATTGCTGCACATAGACCTCCCTATTGTTTAGAATCGCTTTTGGTCTTGTGTGTCCTGCATCCGGTTTCCTTGGATTTTTGATCTTTTTGGTGGTCAGCCTCTGCTTCTATATGTTTCGTGCCAAGGTTTCTACTTCACGATACGATTTGACCATGTTGCATCAGTTGTTCGTGCTAAATGGCCAGCCCAGTTTCACTTTAAAGTTGTTACTCTTTCTATGACATCGCTCATAAATGTTCTTTGTCTTAAAATTACCTATCCCTCAGATACGGACATAGCACTGACTGCTTCAAAAACCTCTGTGAACCTCGCAGCTTGTGTTCTGTTTTTCTTTTTTGGTCGACGTCAACTTTTATATCCCGCAGGATAAGACTGGTATTATACACTGATTACATGTTTTGTATTTGAGACATATAGGAAAATTTGATTTGAAACATCCTTAAACCTTTTAGATGTAGCCGGCACTAAGCCTATCTTTATGTTCAGGTCGCAGGTTTAATTATATCGGGCAATCCTGAGCTCATGTTCCAAGTATTTGTATGAGAAAACTTGTTCGATACTCTTAGCGCGATCTGAGATAATACTGCACAAGACAAGATTGGTCATACATTGCGTCTTCGCAAAATTTGCTTTGTAGCATGACTTAATTGCGTGCGTAGTGAATACTCTCTAGCATAGTGTGTGCCTGGTCGATAATGTCGGCAATTATGATAATGTGATCTGCGAATCACAGTCGGCTTAATAGCTATGCGTCGATATTTATGCTCCGTTCTCCCAGTTAACTCTTTTAAAGGCGAATTCTAATAAAGTGTTGAATAGATCTGGAGATTTTTGTCGCGCAGACGAACTCTTTTTTTTTCAGTTTGAAATATATTTGTGTCTTAAGTAGTCTATTAGAGACTTAATAGTCTGAAAGTGGTCGTTTGTTCCATACCCTGTTTCATATCCAGCATGTTCTCATGGTTGGTGGAAATCTAATTCAGATGTCAGATGCTTTGATATAATCACTATAAAGAGTTTGTAGATATGTGACGGTATGGTTTTCTAGTTTTACGATATCTCCCTATGTGTGCAGAATAGTTATTACATCATTATCCCATTGGAAAGGTATTGTTCTCTTCAGAAGATATTTATTTATTGAAAAGCTAGCATATATTCTTCAGCAATTTTAGTCTTTGTTTCCTTCAACGACGTTCATGTAGGTTAATGTTAAGAACGTTAATTTTGGACATGAGGTAAATTTTCAAGCAAATTGTATTCTTTTCTATAGTTATGTATAGAAGTCCTTCACTCTCTTTAAAATATCTTTCATATTTAAATTTACATGACCCGCCTTACAATTGCTCATTGTATCAGAAGGGAAATTAATTCGAAGGACCTAAAACTTTTCTTGCTTTCAATAACACTTTCTATTTCTTCAGTTTATAAACTTTTTTATGTCTCTGGTAATACTTTTTAAGGTGTATCCATTTAAGATTCGCATTTTCTCTGCATTAATGCAAACATGTAAAACAAGTAATAAAAATGTCGTAGGCATTTATCTAAAAAGCGTTTAATATAAATTTTTTCAAATTCAAGATTATCTGTCTTCTTTGATTCCGAGTGTAAAAAATACTGGCCGGTTGTAATATGTTGAATAATCAACAAAATTGTAAAGTAATGGGAAATGCGGAAAATGAAAATAAATTATAAAAGCGGTATTATTGAATGGCTGAAAAAATGTACACTAAAACGTATTCCTTCACTTATCAAAAGTAAGCCAATTTACTGAAGATTATTGTCACTTTGGATTCCAAAATTCGAAAAATAATGGAAATGCAGTATAAATAATAATTTGCGATATTCAGAGGTATTTGATGGACTGAATCATGGGATATAAATGAAAAGTTACGAATTTAGAAATCTGAAGTGGCTTACTAGTTATTTTACAATGAAGAAAAATCATACACACATAAAGAGTTTAAATTTATAAATTTGTATTTACATTAATAATGTTAATGGAGTCGTCGGTTCCTTTAACTTTACAAAAACGTCTTCTCTACCTAATTATAACCTACAAGTATTTAAGAACCGTGTCAATCAAAATCTTCTCGCATCTCCCTTTAGTGTGTGTACCACTGTCATAAAGAAAGGAAGTTTCATCACCGTGATATTCGAAAAACCTTAAAAATCTAGATACGCAAAAGGAATCAGGACCGGACGGAATACCTGTCATCGTGTTAAAGAACAGCGCCAACGAACTAACACCCGTTTTTTCCAGGCTCTGTCTTAAGGAAAAGGGATTTACCCATCTTCTTCGAAAGTCGCTCGAGTGCAACCTGTTCCAAAAAAAGACAAGAAAACCACGCCCTCAAACTATCGTCCAATTGCCTTGCTTCCAATAATCTCCAAAGTCATGGAACGTGTAGTCAATCAGCAACTGCTGAAGTACCTCGAGAACAACAAAATAATCAGCGATAATCAATACGGCTTTCGCAAAGAGAGATCGACAGGAGATATATTAGCCTATGTCACTCATATATGGAATAGGGCAATTGAGAACTACGGAGAGTCTCGAGCGATTGCGTTAGATATTTCAAAGTCATTGGACAGAGTTTGGCATGACGGACTGCTCAACAAACTACCGTCCTTCGGACTGCCAGCCTCTCTCTGCAGCTGGCTTGCCAGTTTCCTTAAGAGCCGATCTCTGCACGTCGCAGTCGATGGACACATCTCGGACACATTCACCATCAATGCGGGCGTGCCTCAGGGCGCAATACTTTCACCAACTCTGTTCCTTATCTATATTAATGACCTGCTGACCGAAACAAATAATCCTGTCTACAGTTTTGAAGATGACAGTACCCTTGTCTCCCACTTTAGATCAGAAAAACACTTACCAGCGACTGAGACTTATCACCGCAGACAGGAGCAGATTACAGAAATTAATCAAGACCTGGAGAAAGTTCAAACTTGGGGCTACCGAAATTTGGTCCAGTTCAATGCAGCAAAAACCCAAGCAGCCACGTTCACCAAGAGGGCCAATACAGCGGGCCCTGACATCATTATGGCAGGGTCGACCATTCCTTCATCCTCGTCAATCGGACTGCTGGGTATCTCGGGCAACAGCAATATGTCCTGGCATGACCACGTTGCTAACATCGCAAAATCAGCCCCCCAGAAGCTTGGTGCGCTATTTGGCAACAAAAAACTCTATACACCGCAGCAGTTGCTCTTGCTCTACAAAGCGCAAATAAGACCGTGCTTAGAATATTGCTCACATATCTGGGGTGCCGCACCAAAGCACACCCTAAAGCTGCTGGATTCCATTCAGAAGAGAGCTGTGCGTCTCGTCGGCGACCCGGAGTTGACCCGGAATCTAGATAGTCTGGAACACCGCGGACATGTAGCCGAGATATCTCTGTTTTACAGATACTTTCACGGCAGATGTTCCCAGGATTTGGTTCGCCTCATCCCGCCCCTGAGAGACGGCGAGAGCGCACCAGTTCGTCGTACAACAAGAACTCCTTTGTCTGGCGCACTGCATCACTGTGGAACTCACTCCCAGGACATCTGTTTCCCACTAATTACAACTTGCAAATATTCAAGAGCCGTGTCAATCAACATCTTCGCACACACACCGCTCGTCGAGCGCCATAGGGTGTGTGTGCCACTGCCATAAAAAAAAAAACAAAATTGAAAATATTATCTAAAGTGCTTTCGGATATATTAGAAGTTAATTAATTAATTATTATTTATAAAGAAAAATAATAGGTAGTAAAAAAATGAAGCCGTTGCGGACATATGTTCTCATGAAATGACCTGAAGAATCACACCCTGAAATACTATAACGTTGGGATACTCTGAATATGTAAATGATTTGGCAAGTGCTTGTATTAGTAACCATTTATTTTACTTTGTTTGCAGATGACACGTATTAAGTTTTGGAAGAAGTACAGAAGATTTAAAGTCATTCGAAAACAAATAGATGGAAAATATAGAATCCGAAAGATGCTTCAATCATATCGTTGGTGTAGTGCACAAATGTGTTAAGTACACTTTTTGGGCAAAATGAGTTATGTACATCAGGCAATAGCTTGCAATCGGTATTTTTATATGCACAAATGTGTTAAGAAAATTATTTTAGTTTTACGATGGGTAACGCCATCTGACATTTGTTCTAAGTACTGAACCATTACAGATTTCTAACGGTTATATGCTAAGAGTACTTAACACATTTGGCATTCGCAATACGGGATAGTACTCGGTGTCAAGTGCACACTTAGCACATTTGTGTTACTCAAATATGTATAACCTCAAAAATTGTTCCATGCCACGTGTTGATTTTTAGTTTAGCGTTTATAATAAAACGTGGAATGTTTTTCTCTAGTAATAGGCATATGTATTCAAATAAGTGCTAGTTTAATACTTAGCCATGTCTCTAAGAGGCAAGAAGATAGTTGATCTGGTATTAAACGCAGAACATGAAGCTCAAACACAAAGTGGTGAGTGCAGTATTTTAATAAAAATAATAATAATAAAGCTGTATTTATAGATTTGCATAACATAAGCATAGACATAGCATAGCACAAGCACATTACAACAAAGGGTCGATTTATAAATGGGCTTATGTTACGTCCCGCCTGAGCTGTAAGGCGAAAATACTAACCTTACAAATTTCATAATTTTGCTTAAATTTTTCAAAGGTGCATATTATAGAGTCTTATGTATATTAATTTATAAATTCTTACCATTCTTAAAAAGATAAAGCGTACAAAAAGCCAAAACACTAAACTTTATTGAATATTGCCTATACCATTCTCTCAAATAATAATAATAATAATAATGCTAATACCTAATAATATATGGAAAATGCAATGTGGAAGTGGTGATTCCATTGGCAGCGTTTTTTTGTATGTATTTTTTAAGATCTTTTGTTAATTAAATTTGTACCTAATATTATTGAACTTGAAATAGTTTTGTTATATTTTAGGCCATTCACAAGAACATAATTCTAGAATAAACATTATAAGTGTTGTTATAATTAAGAAACCATCATTAGATCTAAAATTGTCAACACTGGAAACGGTAAGCTGCAGTTTTTCTGAAAAACATTACCAAAACGCGTCCTTAGTTCATGCCGATCAAACCACTCAAGGTAACTAATTAGAGATGGTATACCTGTTAAAAAATACAATATTTAATTTTTAGTTGGACAAATAGAAATAAGTAACGATTTTGTGGGGCAGACAGTATCTAATTCTGCAAAACGCATCAAATCCAATTCTGAATATCAAAAATACAGTAAACTTGCTGAGGATTCCTCAAAATTCAATCAAGGTATGTACTTTGAAAATAGGGTAGGTACAATAAAGAATACTATATTTTTTTATTTTCAGATGATAAATCAGAAACAAGTAATGACATTCTTGAGCAGCCAGGAATATCTCACTGCTTTGCAGAACGAATCGAAGCCGAATCTGAACATGAGCAGGAAGCTTTTGAGTATTCTTCAAGTTTATATCAACCATCTGAGGAATACGACGAATCTGATTGTGAAATTGGACCTGCTTTATCAAAATCTAGAAAACGTAAACTATCAAAGCTAGCAGAATTAGACATCATGACGTGTGAGGAGAAACGGCGTAAGAAACGAAATCGAAAAGCGAATAGAGAAGCTTGGTAGAGAACAATTAATAAAAACCTTAGGGCGAGAGGACAGAAGTATATAAATCGCAGCGGAAAAGAGATACCCGATAACCATCCTAAGGAAATTAACTGCACAAGATGTTGTTATAAATGTCAAGAAAACATTTCTGAAGATCAGAGAGAAATCCTGTGCCAGGAATATTATAGTTTGGCTGACTACACTCCTCAAAAAATGTACATAGCTTCCCATATGCAAAATGTTTCTGTTGTTAGAAAGAAAACTAGCCCTAAAACTAAAAATAGACAGGCATCCAGAGTTTATTTTCTACACACCTCCGATGGTGTTCGACACAGAGTGTGCCGAAAATTTTCCTGTGCCACATTGGCTATTTCACACAGGGTCTCTGAAACTTGCGTAAAAGGAATTGGTAACACTGGTGTATACACTGGATATGATAAAAGGAGGGACACTATTCCTTTTAGCGTTACCTCGGACGAAATGAAACAATTCGTAGAAGAACACATCAATTAATTTCCAAGAATCGAGTCTCATTATTGCAGACGAGATACTTCGAAGCTTTATCTTGCTCCGGATTTGAACCTTTCGATTATGTACAGAATGTACAAAGAATTTTGTACACAAAGAGAAAAAAATCCGGTCTCAGAATTCGTCTATAAAAAAATGTTTCATGAATATGAGCCAAGATTAGCATTTTACTTACCAAAGGAAGATCAATGTTTTCAATGTAATGCATGTAACAGTGCGACAGATAAGACCATGTTACGAGAAGAGTATGAAGCTCATAAAAGAAGAGAATATGAAGCTATGAAAATTAAAGATGACAAAAAAAAGTCAGCATCAGAAAAAGGAAAAATATTCAGATCTATCTCTTTTGATCTTCAAGCAGTCAAGCAGTGCTGTCTGTCCCACATGCAGGAGATAGCCAAATTTACAATAAGCATAAACTTAATGTATACAATTTTACCATATACCATGCTTCTAACTCTGATGGACACTGCTTTGTGTGGGATGAGACTCATGGTAATAAGGGGAGTACAGAAATTGGAACTTGTCTCATCAAATATCTTATAAGCTTACCAGAAACTGTTACACATGTTGCATCATTTTCTGTCACATGTAGCGGACAAAACCGCAATAAATTCGTTGCTGCAGCGATGCTTTATGCCGTTAATAAAATAAATCACCTGAAGACCATAGACATGAAGTTCATGGAATCGGGTCACTCATACCTGGAGGCTGATTCTATGCACGCTACTATAGAAAGGGCTAAGGAACATAAAAAAATATATTCTATTCGTAAATGGGGACTTTTGATATCAATGGCCAGAATTAAACCTCGCCCTTACTTCGTCAATGACCTTAAATATACCGATTTTTTTAACTTGCAACAACTAGTGACTGATATTGTTGCAATACAACCCACAATGCTCAACAAGGAAAAGTTACCTGGCTTCATATAAATTAGATGCGATTTCAGAAGGAAAAACAATTTATTATACAGTATAAATACAATCTCTCTGATGAAGTATTTCATGAAATCGATGTATCTAACAAACGTAAACTAGGAAGAAAGAAAAGCTGGGGAACAGTGACATTAAATCAAAAGTATTACTCCAGATTACCAGTATCTCAGAAAAGAAAAAATATTTGTTGACAAACAAAACTATTCCCGAAGATTATGCTAACTTTATTAACGAAATTCCTGAGGTGAACAATGTAACTCAGCTTGATGAAGCGAAATTAGATGATTAATGCTGATTTTATAATAAAGCATTTTCTTTTTTTTTTATGGAACTCTTGATTACGGTAACTGTATTTCGTTTAATTAAAAAATCTAGTCGTTTTCCGTAATAAAATCTAGTTTGAAAGTTAATTTGTCCATTATTTTCTTCAGAGAATAAAGTATTACTCTAGAATCGCAAATGTGCTAAGTACTCCTTATTTATAAAAAAAAATTATTTCTTTCTATTCAAAAAATTATTTGAGTATGTGCTATGTGGCCTGCGATAATTATTGAACCAACAAACCATACCTAACACACATAATCACATTTAAGCATTGCACTATATTACTGTAACTTACAGAAGTTTATGTTTTGCCTCCTGAAAAATTTACATTTTTTCAGTTAGCACATTTGTGCGCTACCCCATCGATATTATCGCCTTCAATAACAAGCCTTTCATGAGCATGCTATGCTCTTAAATTGATTATAATTAACTTGGGACATTATATGGTAAGACTAGCGTATTTAACATTGATTGCGTCTAATTTTGGGTTTTCAGGACCTAACTATCATTTCAGTCAGTTTTTGTAGTATAAAAGCGTTTTATAGGAGACATGTGTGCAAATTAAAAATGCAAAGTTATAAAAGCCCGTTTTTCACTCGAGAAAATGTATGAACAATTAAATGTGTTCTTATCACAATTTATTTATACCCAAAAAGTAAAGAAAACTCCCGATTTAATCAGCGTATAATATCTAACCATACTAAAAAGTTCTCTCACAAAAAAACTCGCTGATTTACAAGAGCTTTAAAATTCATAATTGTTTGCCTAAGGAATATTGTACACAATAAACGGTTTTAAGTGCCCTGCGAGATTTTTTTGTTAGGGAAAAGCATATTATTATAGTTTAAACGAATAAAGATAATTTTTAGTTGCTCAATGTTCTTTTAATAATCTACGTATTTTTAAAATAATTTAGAATAATTTCAATAGCCCAAGATTTTTAAGGAAATGATAGTTACCACTATCTAAACAGTTATCCAGTTATTCAGGGTTACTGTACGCGCCATGTGACAACTGAAACAAACGAAAATTATTATGTTATTTTTTCAACTCAAGTTTCTAAATAGTTCATTGAGTATGCTAAAAAATCGCTTTGATGTAGAAAATAATTGGAATATTTTCACTTAACAAAAATCTGACCCTCGCCTGTTAAAGAATGATCGTAGGTCAACAAGAAAATATTAAAAGGAGTGGTTGCATTAATCGAAAAATTCCTTGAAGTAAAAATCGGTTATTTGACGATTGATCATAATTAGATCAATATGCGTAAATGCGCGTTAGTCAAGGTTCACTGATTGTAATAACGATAATAAATCACATAATTTAAATTAGCGCTGCAAGTAAAAACCCGAGTTAATTTATATTTAATACTTTTTGTTGTCTTACACAGTTTACCAAAGCAAAATCGACATCTAAAGAGTCAGTGTTTTGACGGTAAGAAATCTTTTTCAAAATGTGCTTGCTGATAAAAAAAAAGTGGTAAAAAAATTCTAACTTGAACGTAGATTAGTCAATGGTCATTATATGCATAATGTCAAATTTAAAAAATAAAACAAACACAGAATACAACAAGTAAAATATCAGGACAATTCTTCTTATGTGGTGTACAAAAATTTGCATCGATATACAGAACTGAAAGGTAAATTTTGCCTAAATTATCTGTACCTTTCTTCAGTTCATGGGTTAGTTTGGGACAGACATCACTTAATATTTTATTAGGTACTAGAAAACGAAATAAGCTGGAGCATCCAAACTATTCGTGTATTAAAGGGAAACATACGTAGATAGGTGAAAGACCCATTATTGAATAAGTGCATTGATTGAGCTGGTTTTAATATAACCTACCCTTCAGCAGCAGATGCGGACCTTTATTATTTAAAGATATCAAATCGTGAGAAAATTGAGCTGGACTCGGAGCAACTGAGGTCAGCCATAATTACGACTTATCATGAAAAGTATCCATTTAAGACGAAAGGGATAACAGAACACTTGGTGGAACAACTCCCTTAACAAATAAAGCACGGAGGTTCGTAAGCTCTTTATACGAGCCAAAGAGGACCGGCATATGGGATCAATACACAACTGCTGTAACGAACTACAACAAAACTATCAGGGATGCAAATTGCTATTCTATCCTTTCGGCCTTTTAAATCACCTGGTTGAGGACGTGATATTTCCAGCACCGCTGCTAAACGATCTGGAGAAATTAACACCGTTCTTAATCAAACCTTTTGGAGCCAGCCTAGCGAGTAATTATATACCTAGCAGCTGCAACTAAAATCAGAGTGGTGTACATCCCGAAGATAGGACGTAGGGATCAATACCTAACCCATGGAGACCAATAAGTCTGACTTCTTCTCTGTTGAAATGTATGGAAAAGACACTGGATGTGTACATTAGAATGAGTTCACACTAATATGCGTATCCGATCGGCAAATGTACAGAACTAGCACTAAACAAGCTTGTCGGGAACATAACACAAGCGTTAGGCGACAAGATTATCGCGGTGGGTGTGTTTTTTAGACATTGAAGGAGCATTTAATAATGCATTATCAAACTCTTTATGCACAGCATTAGCTCAAAGAGGGGTTGAACCACAGATAAGGTACTGAATCAGGAGTGTGTTAAATTGCAGAGCAGTAGCAATAGCCCTACACGGAGAGCGCTACATATTCAGAGCTGTTAGGGGGTATTCGTAGGGTGGGGGGTTGTCGCTCATTTTATGATATCTCCTAATGGATGTTCTGCTACCGGTCCTCTCGCTGTTGCATGTGAAGGTACAGGCATACGCGGATTATCTTGTAATACTTATAAGAAGCAACTCGCAAAGTACTATCTCAGAGAATCTTCAAGAGATGCTAACCGTGACCTATGACTGGTGTGAAAGCGAACAACTGTGAACTTGCAGAAAACAGTCATAGTACCGTTCACAAGGAAGAAAAGGCTAGAAACCCACCTGTACTCATAGGATAAACTATTCCATTTGCACAGTGAGTTATTTGGGAATTACCCTAGATAAAACACTTAACTGGAATGCGCATCTGGAAAAAATTGCCGCAAAAGCAAAACTAACCTTGCAGCAAAACATGGGGCATACATCCCAACCAAATGCACTGGCTATATATTGCAGTCATTAGACCAATGGTGACATATGGAGCAGAAGCTTGGTACTCGAAGAGCTTACAGAGCTATGCCATAATCAAATTATCTACAGGAGCCGCTGGATGGAGCAAAAATGATAAGGTTGAGCTTAAGAGTTTCCTAGGCAAACATGCAACCATTTTTCAGACCATTGATATGACTGCCTATCGATAGAAACTGGAAAGGCAAGCAATTCAAAATATTTTTGGATAGTCAGTCAGGCGGATTTGAAAGGTCTTGAATCTAGCGGTTGTTCATCCAAGGCAGTATGACACTGCCAGGCACTATTCACCAAACTAGGTAGAGAAAATAAACTCTCACTGATCTGGATACCTGGGCATACAGGATATGAAGGCAACGATAGAGCTGATGCTTTCGCGTAGTAGGCGGCCGTGACGGCCTTCATAGGACCAGACCAAGCACTGGGAATAGCTTACAACCATTGATTTGTATAGGAGTGGATAAGCAATAGCCGCCTGTCGCACTATTCAAAAGTGGCAACCTGTGGGCGAAAAAACAGGTTTCTGCGCATGACAAAATCGACGCAAAATGGAAAAACGTAAACAAAGAAGATACCGTTTTGTCATGCGCACTAAAACACTTGCCGTCTCAGCGTGACGGCGCGGCGTTTTGAGTTAATAATTCGAGTTTTTACTCTTTTTTACTTTCGTTGGACCTAGTGTCTGTAGTTGCTTCATTAGTTTTAGTTTAGTGGTTCACGTTTGTGGTTTGTGCGTACCCTATTTTGATTTTCGTTTAAATTGAACAATACGCACATAAGCAATGGGCGACGCTACCAAAATAGAATCCCGGAAGTGTATGGATGTGTTTTGTAGTAGTAGAGGCAAAATACCCAGGATTACCTATTTCAAGTAAGTCTAATTATTATAAGTATTACTTATTTATACCTTATTGTTTGTTTCACTATGCTAACTGGGGCCCATATCACAATCGGCGAGACTCCTCTACCGAATATTTGGTGAAATAATCACTTTCGAAGTCCGGGCCTGCCTATTTACCTTCACGGCGCCACAACTAGCTCCTACTAATTTTCTAATGCGCAAGTCCAAATAGAAATCTCTTTGTTTACATTTTGCGGTCGTAAATTTGCCATGTTTGGTATATTTATTGCTTATCCACTCCTATACAAATCAATGCTTACAACACAGTTAAGAAATCCCTCTCCAGATGGACACAACACCAATTTGTAGACAAATGGAGAGAGTTACCGGACGTAACTCATTCAAAGATGGCAGTGAATCTGCCAGCAGGAGTGAGAACTAGACAACTAAAGTTCGTTCAAGTCTATTGCGCTGTTACGTCATATCATTCCATCTTTCTTTATGCAATGAACGTATGTACTAAATTGGTCCGTCAAATTGGAATCTTTGACATCGATTGGCGTCAATGTCAAAATATCATAACGAAACTAACAGATTTAATTAATTTATTGATTTGTTGGTGGTTTGTGTTTTACGCTAATAATTGCTAATAAAAATCGTTTTGAGATGTCCCACCGGTTCAGTGAGAAAGAGCAAGCTTTAATTTTAAAATTGGTGCATAATTTCACACGTGAAAAAGATGCTAGTATGCCACTTTTACCCTGGAAAGCTGTGCACAATGTAAGTAATATATATTTTTTATTTATTTGATAATACTAAAAAATTATATCTCTAGAAAAAATGTATTTTTGATGTGTAAACATCTTACGCGGCGATATGAGGTCAAATCTCGGCAAATGAGACGGAAATGCGCAAACCAATTCTAGCCGCTAGGGTGGTATTATATACAATTTTGCCATTTAAAATCGTTTTAAATGGATTTTAGACGATAAAAAAGCATATTTAAAATCAAACGAACCGTCAAAAGTATTATTTTTTAATTCTTATATTCGTAGTGTATTTGGATCCATAGCACAGATTATTCTTAATGGACGGTTGAATTTAAAATGAATTCTCGCTTCAAAATCCACGACAAATTCGTCTGAAGCCATGACTATCGGCGTAAAAAAGTCCGAATTTTCGGATTTTTATACAATTTTGCCATTTAAAATCGTTTTTAAACGGATTTTAAACGATACAAAGAATATTATTATTTGAAATTAAACGAACTGTCAAAAGTATTATCAAAGACAATTATTCGTAGTATAATTGTCTTTGGTATTATTCAGATGCCCAGACGCTTAAAACAATATTGTCATAGCCCTCTTCTAAAATTTTCCCAAATCAAAGGATATCGGCGCACGATTACTAGGTAAATAAGCTGTTGTATGTATGTTGATGTTATTCCTGGTGGCATTATATTTGCCTGTCGAATTTGTGCATTGAATTAAACCACTCCGAAGCTGCCATAAATAATAAGTATGTAAAATTGATAAAAACGGAACGTGCTCTGGAATAGAAAACAGGTACAGAGACATCTTTTGGCTAGTGTAAAAAATAACGTACGAGTCTATCTAAGACGTATGGATCTTTTCTTTTGACGTCAGAAATTCTGACGTAACAGCGCAATAGCCTTGAATGGACTTTACTTCAACTTGGCCGTCAGTAGATATAATCTAAGACGCCACATGAACAAGATAGGGTTTTCCGAAGAAACAGAATGCCGCTTGTGCTTGGAAAACGAAGAAACAATGGAGTCTGTTCTATGCTACTGTCCAGCAATGGAAGGAACCATACAAATAGTGTTTGGAAATTCTCAAATGACACTTATAGATTTGAAAACTGTCGACTCCAGAAAGCTAATAGATTTTACGAAAAAAATCGAGCCTTTGATATAGTGGAAACCACAGATGTGAGCCATAATAGAGCAAGAGTCGCAATGGAGGGCCCCACCTGGACCCAGTCATGCCCCCAAAATACGAATATGATCAGACGTATCAAAAAATCGCATCGATCCGATTTAAAATGCAGAATTGGTAAGTTTTTAAATTTTCAGTTTTAAAGTCAATTTAAGTGTACGCCAGCCAAGTCAACCTCGGATTCGTAAACTTCATGATCTCTGTTAGAAAAAAGTTTTTTTAACAAGTTTCCGTATGTGATCCAGAAATATGAGAAAATTGAGGTTAAACTGAAATATGCAGAAAATGGCAAAATATTTCTAATACTTCGGCAATGTCACTAGTCTGAATAGATAGCTTTGCTTTTAATGCATATTGAGAAATTTGAAGAATTTGATAGTTTGACTTCAGGTTGAAATATGCAGATTTATATATTTAATTACGTGAAATCTCATTTAGAATGGATTGACGCTGGCAAAATGGATCAGAAGGGGAAAATTTAGTTATTTTTAGTGATTAGAGGCAGTTGCTGATTTTAGTTTTTGGCAGATTTGAAGGCAAAACTATAGTTTAAGCATGTGTCGAGGCGTATGCTATTTTGTAGTAAGTTTGTAAATTGATTTATTTGCCTGAAATTTCTTTTTAAAACGACTTGAAGATGGGAGTTGTGATAAGTAGTTTTTAAAATATAGAACACATTAAAAATACTTATTTCATAACATTAATCTGGCATTGTGGAAGTATTTTAAGTACACACCTTTTCCATGTATTTTTACGACTATTAATACACCATTTGCGAGCGTCCATGTTTCAACAATGATGTTACATATATAAGACGTGACCATAACAGTTCAACCCTTTACCACTGGCGCGCACTATCGTTCACCGTTTCCTCAACCAGCAACTGATCAGAAAAGATGTATTCGTTCCTCATTATTTTATTTTGTAAATACAGTTGAAATTGATGAAGAAAGATAAATTTGATGGACGATTATCAGATTTATATTTTTGAAAGTATTAATTTGCTTACTACTGGAGGTGTCAAAACTAGAATAAAAGAAAATATGTTTGGAAAAGTCTAAATTATCGACTTCTGTAACAAAATCTTGACATATTTTCATATTTTTAATTCTTTGCATGTATTTCGAATTAGGACCATAATATCTGGGTCTGACATAGTGGACATATTGAGAACTTCAACTTTCACAACTATCATCGCTCAGACTTCAGTTTAAAATGACGATATTACATACCCTTTGTTCATTCAACTAGAACAGTGTTAATGATTAATTAGGATTTCCCTCAGGCAATCTTAAATGCACCAAACTTGATCTGAATGTTTTTATGAATGGATTACTGTAACATACGAAACATCATTGATCGCTATTACGACTGAGTGTACTTTGATATTACTACGTATTAAGAACGTTGGTAGCAATGGTATGTATCTGATTGTTATTCGAAAGCGTAAACCTTGGACAAAAATCAGACTGTGGTCTAATTTTAAATAGTGCAATGTAGATTATCTGAGACTCAACCTATTTAGCCTATGTGGTGAATTTTATTACTTGCATAAATTTCTTTTAATTATTGTTCAGCAGCATGATTAGATGTAATAGATTAAGGCCGACGAAAAATATTCGAATTGTATATTACATCAGCTTTAAGATCACCTTTGTTAACACAGCAGCCCTGTATCAGAAACGATGATTTGCAAAAACTCAATAATAATTATATTTTAAAGTTTTGTCTGGTTAACACGGCAGAAAAAATTGCGCATTCTAGTGCAAATATTGTTTAATTCGAATTTAAAATCTCATAATGTAGATTGTATATTATTGCGCCAGTTCCGAAACAACGCCTCAGTATTACTTCATAATAAGCATTTGGTCAGTTATCCCTTCAATTATTTAAAACTTCATAAGTGTGCAATTTTCAAAAAGCCACAGCGAAAATTATATTGTAAACACGGAAAATTGGAAAAAAATAACAATGAAACCACCTATGCCCGAGATATGCATTTGCATGTCAGACAAATAATATTAAAATATGCGCAACAATAAAATAAAATCGACGTGTAAGAGGGTTTTCAAATTAATTTATAACAACCTTGTATATTGAATTTATTCCTTAATTTACAACGTTACCTGGAATTTTTGCAAGATTGTTTAATACCTGTATTGGCTACCTTATATCCTAATGCAATAGATCCTGATCTCCCAAGTAAATTATTATGGTATTAGCAGGAAGGGGCACCCCCTCATTATGTGGCGGATGTTAGAAGATATTTGAATGACGTCTTTCCGGGGCGATGGATAGGAAGGCGTGGTACTATAGAGTGGCCACCGAGGTCCCCGGACTTAAATCCGCTAAACTTTTTCCTTTGGAGTTATGTTAAGAACATGATATACAAAAATAAGCCGGACAGTGTCGAAATCCTGAAAGACCGAATTCGAAGTGTTATAAGAATATTTCTCCATATGTAGTTAGTAATGTGCAACAGGAATTTTCCGATCGTCTATGGCACTGCAGGGCTGTAAATGGTAGCCATTTTCAACACTTACTTAAATAGTAATGTATTGTGTACTAAGTTATGTACGATGTTGTTACATTCTCAATTATTAATAAATTATCATTTGCTATTCTTCAGTTGTTTGATAATATTGAAAAATTTAAATGTCAAGTTCTAAATCGCAAAAGGTTTAAGACAGAAAAGTGCAAGACGTTTGATGAACTACATTAAATCATTAGATATTACATTTCTTTTTAAAGGGAAAACTTTGAATATATGCTTTTGTTAATATCCCGAAAACTATCAATTTTACTTATAGGTTATGTCGAGGGTTATGTGATATGAAATACGTCTAGAATTTTTCGTAGAGTTCAAATCAGTCCAAAAAATTGGGGCATTTCATTTAAAAAAAATAAGTTGACAGCTGTATCGCTTTTGTGAGTCACCCTGTATACTGCCAAATTATATTAAAATATGCGCAACAATAAAATAAAATCCGACGTGTACGAGGGTTTTTAAATTAATTTATCACAACCCAGAATATTGAGTTTATTCCTTAATTTATCACAACCCTGTATATTATTATAAAAAAATATTATTCTTTTAAGGCTGAGCATTCAATTTAAATCCATATTAATTTGTTATAATTTTAACTTGTTATAATGTTTCTAATGTAGTGCTTTTGATGTTTCCTTTATTTACACTAAAATAGTGTGTATTTCATATTTTTCATTCTTTATATTTTTTATGTATTTTATTATTTTATTTTATTTTTTTAATTTGACTTGTAAAATTATTGCATATTTTGTGGTACCAATAAATTATGATTATTATGATTGTCATAGATATGCGGTATCACCAAGAGCCTTATTTTGTATGGCAAGTTTTACTTAGTCGTACATATTGTCCTGTTTCACCTTAACCTGATCAATTTGGGATAAATTAGAAAAACATTTTAGGGTGAATCCCTGAACAATTATAAATTAAATAAATAAATCTAACTATTTACTTGCTTTAAATCAGCTGTGAGGTTCTTTTCGTAAACATCCCTCTATCGCCACCCTGTCTACAACTTACTGCATCTAACGGTATTTATTGTGCCAAATATGTCTTCGCAAAGATATTTACAATTTTATTCTATTAGCTCGCCCTCGAGGTAATAGGAAGATAAGTCTGTTTTATTTTTGTCAGTAATCCGTTGGTTTTATGAGTAAATTAAATTCACTACTGCGTGAATTTTGATCTCATTTAAACTTATTGATTATATAACACACAAATTAGAGCCATGCGATTTTAACGATTTCCTGTCTAGCCGAAGTTTTACCTGCCCTTTCCGACAAGAATATAGTAACCTAAAATTAAAATAATGGAACTATTAATTGTGCGTAATAGAGTTGGTTCTCACCTGGAATAGTACTCACGGAAACATTGTCTTGTCCATTTCTCCTTCAGATTGGATTGATGGATGACTTCGAGAGGATCGCGGCATTTTGATTTACTAATTTTTAAATCGATATAATACCTCTATTAGTAAGATAATTTTACCTGTAGGTCTATGTACATGTCCCGTACCATCTGTATCATTCGCCGAGCGTTGTCCGGACGATAAAGCACACGTCCATATTTGACCCTAGGAGAACATTCGCAGAGTTATGGTTTCCCACTAATTAAAACTTATAACCTACCACTATTCAAGAACCGTGTTAATCAACATCTTCGCACATACATCGCTCATCGAGCGCCATAGGATCTCCCTTTAGTGTGTATGCCACTGCCATAAAAAAAATAAAGCCACGGTATATGAAATTCCCAGGATTTGGCCCAACTCATCCCGCCCCTGGCAACGACAGACAGTCACCACAGACGCCAAGAGCGCACCAGTTCGTCGTACAACTGGAAACAGCTAGAACATCGCTAAAATATCTCCTTTGCCTGGCGCACTGCATCACTGTGGAACTCACTCTCAGGATATCCGTTTCCCCATAATTACAACCTCCAACTATTCACGAACCGTGTCAATCAACGTCTTTGCACACACACCGCTCATCGAGCGCCTTAGGATTTCCCTTTAGTGTGTGTGTCACTGCCATAAAAGAAACCCTGTATCATCCGCCGTGCGTTGTCCGGGGGACATAATTTCATCGCGACCAAACTCTCCACAGCTCTACGGACATTAGTCTTAACTAGATTTTGAAGTACATACATCCATATAACGTCCCCTGTATTATCTGCCGAGCGTTCTCTAGGGGACATAATGACGCGTCACATAGAGACATATGTAAGATCCGAGAGATACTCGAGAAATCGCGGAGCCAAGCACTATGAAATTAATGACCCCTGTATCATCCGCCGAGCGTTGTCCGGGGGGGCAGAATTTCACCTTATTCAAACTCTCCACGATCCCGCAAGAATCTACCAGACTCTTTAGTTACCTAAGCTCTGAGCTCTCGATTCAGAATATCTCGCTGCGCTTTTATATGTTTCTGGGCTCGCGCGCCTGTGCTGTAACCCTTATCGCGTCTCCCTTGTATGCATTTAGCAGATCTATTCATGGCAATGTTTTAAATTCGGACTATTTTTTTTTCTTTCTTTAATTAGGCAACATATAATTAAATAATAAATAGCAAAATTAAATAGGCTTAAGAAAAAACTTGAAAATAATAAAAAAAAATATGTAGAATAGGGCTGGGTTATTTCAATAATTAGTTTAGTTTTGTAAATTCAGGATTATATAAGTGATTAATTTTTGCATCTTATTTCTTCTGTTTAAGGAAATATTTTTTTACCATTTAAGAGTACTGAATTTGAAAACTAGATTTGGCATTCATCATATTTTTGCGAAACTGTTCCACTCCGAAGAAGTTTTTGATACTTAGCCAATTTAGCCACCGTAGTTAATTTTATTACTTATAATTTTATGTGTAACAAGATCGATCCGCCAGTCAAAATTTAGTTGAATTAAGTTCGAGCTGGTTTTGTATTTACAGGCAATTTATTTGAGAAAAAAGTAAGGTTTTATAATAAAATATAAAAAAAAAACTATCAAACTCAGCTCAAAATACCTTACAATATTCGGTGTATCCTAAATATCAAACGCATTAGAAAACTCTGTTTTCATTGCTGACCATATAAATCAATATTAAATAGCAAAAATTTTAGATGTTGGTACAAAATGATTAACTCTTCAGGATTATTCATGAAATTTTTATAACCATGTCAAATCTTGCGAATTACCCGTACTAACCTTATTAAGTAGTTTCGGGCAATAAAAGCCGCAATTATTTATTGCAAGCTTGGGAAATATGTCAATTATCTGGCCAGGATGTCAATTCGTGACTAATAATATTTATAATATATTTTTGGAAGGCCAGTTCAATGGCGTATTATGTCATCTAACTTAAATGTTGTATAAAAATACATATTTTATATATAAATAAAAATGTGTAGATGATTTCCAAATATGATATTTGTAAAACAATCATTAAAATTTATGTTTTTAAGTAACTGTCAAAGTAACTAAAAATTGACGTTTATGATAATCCATTCCGAAATCACTTTTCAGCACTGATTTTAAAACTGTATAATACTAACAACAATTATTTATTTACAAACATCAATATTTATGGCACAATTCGAGCAATTACTAATACCAATTCTCGGAGAACCGGTTTTAACTGCAACAGTAATCCCAGAAAGGACTTTTCCAAACAGCTGAAGGGTCAAAGGCGGTTTTTAGCACTGGTAAAAATTATTCCTGTAGTTCTATTTTAAATTCGATTGAATACTCGACCACGGTTGAATATTTTCATCCACCATTTTGCTTTATTGTAATTAGATTAGCCCTTGAATTTTCTAACAAAGACACTGAAGATTTTTGGAAACAGTGACTTGAAAAAAACATCTCATCTGGTAATTGTAAAAATTCAACAATATTGGCGAGAACCTTCTCAAAAGTGCTTATTCCAACGGGTTGAGGAGTACATTTTCCATAAAAGTAATTTAGAAAAAACGACCATTGATAACTGTGGCTGGGCGCAATTTTACATATTTACGGTTATAGCTGACATAGATTCCAATGATACAAAATCTTCGACGAACACTAATTTTAGTTTCCAAAACATGAATCAATAAGGCGTTTCCTGATTATTCAAAATTATCGTGCAGAATCTCACAATTCCACTCGCACTAATTTTCAAGAATACCTAACAAGATATTAAAAAAGCGGGTTGGCGTATTGGTCCGAATTCTCGTCCAGTATTTCCAAAATGCTAAAATCATCAAAAGTGGTAATCACATCATTTCATTTCCATTATGATAAAATCATAAAAGTTGGGGATGATATGGCGATAATGAATAGAGAAAATATCCACTGATTTCATTCTGAAAAAGTGACAAGCAATTTTCTAAATACAATTTAGAAAATTGTCTAGATATTCAAAATAGGACAAATCTGTTTTTGAAGTTGAATTGATTTCTTGAAAATGGCTAGCATATACGTTTAAATTACAAAATTGCAATAATCACTAATTCGGCATTTTCAATTAGATTGGTGCGATTTTTTGCTGAGTTTTGTTCATGTCTCTCCTCCTTAATGTATGTAAGTTTGGTTGCTTCAGACTCTTCGATATTCCAGCAATAATATATTAAGTGGTGACGTGTTGTGTCAAATCGCGATGTGGCGGCGACAAGTTTAAATTCAATAGCTCGCCTTGAATAAAAGGCATCATCATTTCCAACGTGCAATCTAATACATTGTTTGGCGTCGATTTCTCATTTAGTAATCGTTTTTTTTTTCGGAAAAAAATATTGAATCGATGATTTTACATTTTCCCTTAAAAATCCATTACCCGACATTTTCGAGAGAGAGGCATTTAGATTTTTCTTTAGAAATTCCTTATTAAACTACTGTTCCATTTTTTTCGGTTCTCGCCACTTTTTCGGCACTAGAGAACGATCCAAAATGACCCATTTCTCAAAAATATACAGACCAATACTCGCTATTTTCAGATTTTAGCCAATTTCACTAGGATTTGGACTAGCTTTTCCAATAGCTATTTACCACCAAGTGTGGAAAATTTATTTTCCCACACGAGTCTGCCGTTCACCGAAAAAAAAATTGTATTAAAATTGTTAAATTTTTCGACAGTTTTCGTCTATTCAAGCGAAATTTTAAAATTTGCTGATTTGACGTAATAACTCAATCTGAAAATCTGATGGCCAAAAGCAATTTACCGTTGGTGGCCCTCAACTGTTGTCTAAAAACTTGCCAAATTCCAAAATTCCACTGGCAACCCAGGAAAATGTATGCTGAAGGCGCCAAAAGTAGATTCCACTTCAAAAAAATTATTAGTGAAAATCAATACAAAATCACCTTTACCGTAGGCAGCTAAAATTTCGGATCAATGACCAATAATTGCAAAAGTAGCAACTCACGCAAGTAACCTTTATTTGAAGTTCGGTAAAAAAGCCGTCTTTCGCAATTTTCTGAAGAAATTGTTAATTTTGGCAAATGCAACCAAGTGGTTTTCGCTTAGTTGCAGTTGTCTGCGTTATTTTTGGACTAATTTAAGCAAAAAAACAATGCCGCAAGAGTAAAATTTGCACTAATTCCATTAATAAAAATCCAATAATATGATGTAGAATTTAATTGTGACTATATATAGACAATGATGCGTCTCATTAAATTACCATTGCGGTATTTTCCTGCATTGGCAGATGCATCTATATTTGGTAAAACTCTATATAAAAATCCGCAGTTTACATTACATAATTATGAACTTCCGGTCTTGAAAAATTAAGATATAGCTTCCCAGAAGGAATTTTCTTTTAATGCTAGTTGGACGAAATGGAAAATGTACAGAATAGTTCTGCGGAAACACAAGGTCTCTTGCAAGCAATTGCACTGGGCAAACGAAGTAAAAATTAAATATCGATAAATCACTGACTTTGAATAAAAAATTTAAAAGATAAAATCTTTAATTAACTGATTATCGGTGATACGATTAATGAACAAATCAGATTATAGTTTTCCGTAAATACAGGAACTTTATTGGCAATTAATTTTCTTCTTGTCATGGAAAAATATCTTTACAACGCAACAATTACAAGTAATTAAAGGAAAAGATCATTATTTTCATCATAAAAAAAATCGACGAAAAACAAATAAATGTCTACAATAAAACACGATAAAATTAGACTGTGTAAGAAAATCGTAATAAGTTCTTGTCAGATTTATGCGATCTGACAAAGATCTCTATTATCACGATTTCTTGGAATAGAGTTTGGATCATCTTCTTCTTCTTGGGGTGCCGTGCAGATTCCTGCGTAGGCGTCCTCCCAACATCTTCTCTTCAAATTTTTCTATTTAATGCCGCAGTGTGAAGAGTTTGAAAGTCTTGTATGCCCGTCCAATGCCGGATATTTCTCAGCCATGATAGTATCTTGCGTCCTATCTCCCTTCATCCTTCGATTTTGCCTTGCAACCCTGCTGGTGCCTCAGATAAGAAATTTTTCTCTTTTTGACGTGCTCAAATAACTCACGCTTCTCAAGATTTGCTCGACGAACAACGGTCTCGTTGGACACTCTATCCACCCACGAGATCCTCAGCATTCTTCGACATACCCACATTTCAAACGCTTCGAATTTGTTTATTGACGATGCCTTAAGGATCCACGTCTCCACACCGTACAAAAGAACTGACCATACGTAACATTTCACCATTCTGTATCTGAGTTGAAAATTCAGATCATTATTTAAAGAAATTTTCGAAGCTTTTGAAAGGTCGTTCTGGCCTGTCCAATCCTGCTCTTAATTTCTGTCTTTGGATCTCATTTGTTATTTATAAAACATCCCAAGTATTTGAAATTATTAACCTGTTCTATGTGTTTTTCGTTAATACATAATGGTATCGGTGGGATATCATTTCTACTAACGACCATAACTTTTGTTTTATTGATGTGTATTTTAACGCCCAACTGCTCACTCGAGTTGTTAACATCGTTTAGGAGAGTCTGGACATCGTTCGCACTGTGGGCCAGGATTACAGTGTCATCAGCGTATCTTATGTTATTAATGGGAATGCCGTTTACCCTAATACCTAGTTCCCTCCCCGAAACCGCTTCAACAAATGCCCTCTCCACGTACAGGTTAAAGAGCATGGGAGAAAGAATACACCCCTGCCTTACACCTTTCTTTATTGCAAATTTCTCTGTGGTGTCGTGGTTTTGAAGACGGATTTCGGCTGTTTGGTTCCAGTAATAAAGATTTGCAATAATTCGAATGTCGTTCTCATCTAGACCCAGTTCTTGTAAATATTTTAGGAGAATATCATGCTTAAGGGTATCAAAGGCTTTCTCGTAGTCTATAAAGCACATAGAAACGTCTTTTCTTTGGTCGTAGCAGTTCTGAACCAGTGTTTGTAGGCTGAAGATGGCTTACCTTGTCCCAAAACCATTTTTGAAACCAAACTGCCTTGGTCCACTAGCTTCTTCGCATGGTATGGATAACATGAAGGAAAAGCTTAAGAAAATGGCTCATCAGACTAATCAGACGGCAATCCTTGCACATTATCGCATTTGGTGATTTTTAAATGGGGATTACTCGGGTGTCATAAATTCGGTCGAATAGTTTCACCACTATTGCCAAGCTATTCTCGTTTAATGTGTGGAAGATTTCGGAGTACATATTATCTGGTCCAGGGGCTTTGTTGTTTTTCATTGGTATTATTGCATGGGTGACTTCGCTTTTAAGAATATTTGGTCCAGATGGTGAATCTGTTGTTAAGCCGCTGCAGATGAGTGATCTGTTGTCATCAAAAAGTCTGTAAGTACAGTTTTTCCAGGTATCAAGCAATTCTTGGCCATCTACAATTACTTTATTTTCCTCATTTCTGATATTACTTATGGGTCTTTTGTTGTGCAGCCCTACTATTTCTTTTACTTTTTTATGCAAATGAAAACTATCGCCAAGACGATAGAGGTTCTCGGCTTCTATGCATCAATCAGTTAGCCATTTTTCCTTTGCAATCCTTATGTGTTTGCGGATCTCCCTTTGGTAAGTCAAGTAGCCCTGACGGTTTTTTTGTGTCTTGCAGAGTCGACGCTGTTCCATTAGTTCCAACATGTGTTCAGTCATCCATTCGTTTTTTGTCTTTATTTTAGGTTGAATAAGATAATTATGTACTATTTGCATTTTCAAATGATTTCCTGATGTTGGACCAGAGTTCTTCGACATCTTCTGCAATAGCGATATTGGCAATTTGAGTATTTAGAATATCTTTATATTCTAATGTTGTTGATTCTTTTTTTAGTAGCTTAGGGTCGGGCATTTTTTTAGGTATCTTTCTTTTTCTACTTGCTAAGCGCAGTCTTATATTTACACGTAGGGTATTATGGTCGGATTGTATATCCGCTCTCGGAAAAGTGCTAATTTTGATTATGGAGTTTCGGACCCTACGATTAATAGTTATAAAATCCATCTGGTTCAGAACAATATGTTGATCGTTATCCTGAGGTGACTTACAGGTATAAAGGCGTCTGGGGGGCAGCTTATATCATGTGTTTGTTACAGTTTTTATTAGTTTTTCACCTCTTCATTCTTCTTCCAAGACCATGCTCACCAATAGTGTACTCTACTCTACCCATTCCTATCTTGGCATTAAAGTCTCCCATTACTATTATTTACTTCATTTTTCTTAGTAAGTTTTAGAGCTTGATCAAGCTGGTCATAGAATTGATCTACTACTTCATCTAGTTTGTCTGAGGTAGGCGCGCATGCTTGGATGAAATTAACGTTTAAGGGTTTACCGAATAGTTGAACAATAATTACTCTCTCTGAAATTCATACAAAATTTCTTACTGAGTTCCGTAAAGATTCATCCATTATAATACCGGCACCATGTCTATGATTTCTATCTGTGTTGTTACTATCAGAATAATAAAACACTTTTCCATTTGAATGGATCACCCTTGAAACTAACTTCCAAACACATTAACTTACATTCTCTTCATCTCCTGGATAAGATTGTGGTATTGGACCATTTGATTTTCTTCTTCCAACATGATAAGAACAGTTGCGGACGAATGTCCTGGGAAAGCAATAATGCAGTAGTTTCCCTCTTGCCTTCCGCATCGCAGTATTTAGCTGTTCCAGCTTTGCCTGTAAAATTCCAATGAGGATCGGGCTTGGATCATTCCTCTTTCGCTCCTTCTTGGTACGGAAGATCGCTGCTGCTCTTCTTCAGAAATATTTATCGACCTTCCGGTCTAGATCCGTACTGCGTTAACAGGGTCACCTCGAGTAGCTCTTCACCACGCAGTACGGTCTTGACTGGACAGAGGCTAAGGCTCCTCTTCTGGAGCTATTATCGCTTCATCCAGCCCTTGGATGTTGTGAGGGCCAGTGCCCAGTCAACCCAGAACAAAGGTGTTACCTCTCCAGCTGCTCAAACCCCGTTTGGATCATAAGGGAATATATTTCACTATTTTTTAAGCATAGGTAATTCAGGTGCAGCAATGACTCTATATAGATAAAATATAAATTTCATAACCTCCATTGCTTCAGAAGTTAGCTAATCTGGTGGACCTAATTGCAGGTTGCAGGCAATTGGATGAACCTATAATGCGTCCAATTTTCAATGTTAACTTGAAAAAAATTTGATGACTTCCTGATTTGTTAATAAAAAGTGCTTTTTACACAGAAAAAGTGGTATTCCTTCAAAGGCCAAGAGCTTTTTGAGAGCTGTCATTACATCTACTTTTTTAGATTACGCCTACATACTGTCAGTCTTGCTTTGGTTCCCGCGGTAGCTCTGTGCTGGATTGCAGAGCGAAACAAGGTGCGTCTGACCAGGGTGCCCAATTAAGCACAGTTTTACCGTAGTGCTTAGTATTTTTATTTCATCAAATATTAGATTTCTTTTAGTCTTCTGTCACAAAATGTAGTCATTCGAATAGGAATAGAAACGTTTGCAAACATTATGAAAAGAGGTCGAGTGCGACGAGATGCTTGATGAAGTACCATATGATCATATGATCATAAAGCTGACTCAGACAAATCCGATCATGAAAAGACCCAAATCCATGAAAGTGAGTCTGAACACGATATCTCTGAAGCTGAACAACATGATATTATTCTTGGAAATCTCCTCTCAGTCATGGGTAAGGTACACATATTTACTTCTCGTTTTATTTTTTAATTTACATTGCCTCTTTTTTATATAGGTAAAGAGTGGTATTTGGAAAAAATATTCAAATCAGCCACGAACTGTGGCAACTCGCAGAGAAAATATAATAAAAAAGCTCCTGGATCCTCCCTTTATACGAAATAGTTGAAGGAATGCCTCAAAATATCGGATTATTTTATAAATGAGAAATCGACTCTACTTGTTACGGGTGGAAATACATTTTATTTATAGGAGTCATTATAGGAAGGTATATCGCTTGGATAACCACAATGTCTACTATTTCTCGATATGACCGAACCTGACTAGTTTCATGACAGCAGAAGGTAAATTGTCATTTATGTTATTTAGATTAACGACAATCGGACAATTTTGACGTGTTTACAGAATTTTCTGTTTATTAATAAAATTATGATGCAAAATTGAACATCCGTTCAACTGCAGCTGACGATGGCAAGTCTGTGTTATATCTTATAAATATTTGTTTGACTAATATAATCATGGAGCATTTCTTTATTATTTCTTTTATCCTCCAAGTACTGTATTAACTCTAATTCCAATTTGTTTTTTATTAAATCTTTTCCGGATTCTAATGTTTGTTTGCATTTATCATCATTTTAGAAATTTTTTTCTACATTTAAATCAAAAAAATTATTTTCCGGTTGTTCGTCAGCTAACGTTAAGTTTAGATCATTTCCACCTAAAAAAAATATTAATATTAAACCCCTTGTCTATAATGGCAATAAGAGCGCGAATGGTCATGCGCTTATTTGAGACGCCATCGCCAGGCGAAACATTTCCTAGACTACTTCTAACAAGTTTTTTTGCACGCATATGATATAAGAAAGTAGTTAAATATTTTTGAAAGTAATCAAATTACACAAAAATAATGAAAATAATTAAAGTACTTAACGCCTTGTAGACAACTACTTTTTGCGATTATATTATGCATAGTAAAATTAATCGAATATAACTACTAGGAGAAAAAAAAGTAGTAAGAATATAACTACTTTTGCTGAAAAAAGAGTGCTTTTATAGTCAACTACTACCCAACTCTGAATATGCATCGGTTTAGGAAATAAGATATTACGTGATTAAGTCTGTTAATATTTCCGTTCTAGAAAATGTTTCCTTTTCTCCAAACAAGTTGCAGTTGCATTACTTGTAATAGATTAATTGTTGACTAAATGAAAGGCGTACCTGTTTTAATGTAACCGAAGGCTCGAAATTCGACATCCACCGTATTCTTAATTAAAAACTTCGCTAACCACTATATAATATTACAAGTCACCGTTTACAAAAATTGGCTCGTACTAAAACTATCAATGTGTTGCAAATTTTTTATTAAAATAATCAGATTAGAATTGCAAAACGCCGAACTAGATTGTTATTTTATTTGGGCCAATCTGGCAATATAAAATGTAATTGTTTCTTAGCATATATCATTGTTAATAGATTGGATATATATTTTACTAATTATATTGTAAGTTTTTCTGTGGCAGATATACACTGCTCCAATAAATTAACGCACCACCAAAAAATAACCAAAAGTTTAAAGTAAATTTTTGTCCAAACTACTTGCTCGAATTGAATGAATTTTTTTTGCATGACACGTTGACTCTTCCAGAAAGTTAGTGTACTACTGTATTTGCATAAAAACTTATTTTTCTATAAATACAGGGTGTTGCAATGATAACAAGATTTTTTCATAAAATTTGTAACACCCTGTGGAGTTCAACAGTTACAATATCAACTTAAAATTAAAATCAAAATGTAGCTTTATCCTTTTGGAACATTTTTTTTTATTTACTCTATTATCTTGGTCACAACAAGAGAAACACAATTTTATAGCATAACATGTTATAATTAAAATTTATTATCCAAATGTAATAAAAAAACAAAATTTAAAAAAATGTCAGTAGCGAGTATTTCCGCCTCTGGCACGAATAACTGCTTGGCAACGACGGCCCATACTTAAAATAAGCAAGCGTATATCATTTTGGTAAAGTTCTTCCCATATTTCAATCAGTCGCCTCCCCACATCTTCCAAAGTGTTCAAGTTCCATTCCTCTTGTAACCTCTCTCCTCCCAAGAGTGTCCCAGAGATTTTCTATGGGATTAATATCCGGGCTTCGAGCTGGCCATGCCATGGTATCAATGCCAACTTCCTCTAGATAATTCCGCACAACTCCAGCAACATGAGGCCTGGCATTATCTTGCATCAACAAAAATCCATGCCCTATATATGGCGCGAATGGAATTAAATGTTGGTCTAAAACCTCTAATATGTATCTTTCAGCTGTAAGGCTTCCATTATTTATCACCACAAGTGCTGTGCGACCAGTCAAAAAATACCTCCCCAGACCATCACAGATCCTCCTCCCAATAATGTGGTATTTGAAAAATTACACTGAGCATATCGTTCGTTAGGGCGTCGATATACACGCATGCGCCTGTCGTTATTGTACAAACAAAATTTTGACATCCGTAAATAATACCTGTTGCCATTCAGCTTCTAACCAGTTACGATGTTCCCTGGCAAAATTCAGCCTGGCTCTTCGATGATCTCTAGTTAGCGCTGGCCCCCGAGCAGCAATTCTAGCTCTCAAATTGTGTTCTCATAGTCTCTGACGAACTGTTTCACCACAAATTTGTAAACCATTAGCATCTCGAAGCTGGGTTTGAAGGGTCCGGACTGTTACAAAACGTTGTCTTAATGCTGCTAGTCTTAAAAACCGCTCCTGAATAGGGGTTGTTATTCGATTCCTTCCTTGTCCTGGTCTGCGACCATGGCTTCCAGTGTCTCTAAATCTTTGTATAACTCGCTAAACGGTTGTATGACATACATTAAATCGTCTACCAATTCTTCGGTAATTCCAGCCTTCCTCCAACAACATTAATGCTTGAGCACATTCTTCGCGAGTAAGATTTCGTGTTTCACGTTGCATATTAATTAAAATGAAGGTTTTTGCAAAGAAAAAACGTAAGGACTAACACTGAAAATACACTTCTATGAAATGCGTTTTGACACCTGTATTTAGCTAATGACAATTTACTATAACTTATATTTTTTCATAGCCTGCTACTCCCTTTAGTGCGAATAATGCAAATTTAAATTAATAAAAACATGTTATGTTATAAAATTGTGTTTCTCTTGTTGTGACCAAGATAATAGAGTAAATCAAAAAACAAAATGTTCCAAAAAGATAAAGCTACATTTTGATTTTAATTTTAAGTTGATATTGTAACTGTTGAACTCCACAGGGTGTTACAAATTTTATGAAAAAAACTTGTTATCATTGCAACACCCTGTATTTATAGAAAAATATGTTTGTATGCAAATACAGTAGTACACTAACTTTCTGGAAGAGTCAACCTGTCATTCAAAAAAAAATCGTTCAAATCGGGCAAGTAGTTTGGACAAAAATGTACTTTAAAGTTTTGGTTATATTTTGGTGGTGCGCTAATTTATTGGAGAAGTATATTAAGATAAACTGACAGAAATATATAATTTAATCAGATATTTGCTTTGTTTTCAACTTATTGCACCAAATTTATCTTCAGTATTGAAACGTACCGACCCCAAGTCTATGTATTACCTTATGAATCTCGACAGTCAGACACGCGATCATACAACATCTGTAAACCTATTTTGGACCCATCCCGTTGTGTGTTTAGTAGCTCCCAAATTCGTTTAGAGTTTGGAGCCGCAAAAATTATTTTGTGATTTTCTTTGGTGGGAACTCTTGTTTCCCCTCTCATTTGCTTTCTTATCTTAGCAATTAATACACCAAGAATATTTAATACATTTATAAAGCACATGTTAACATAAAACAAACCTTAACAATTTAACAAGTGAGGAAGATCATCTTAATTTGCTTAAAGCTCAATTTGAACATAGGTAAGTTAGATCATTTTGTTTGACTCTAAATATACTTAATTATACCCCCTTTCATAACTTGTGGTAACATCCAAAACTGTAGTACTTCATATGTACCAGTACCATTTTTATTTCACTAATCAGTTCATCTATTAATGTATTAGTGCCAGCTCCTCTTTTTGCTGGGTGGTTGAGTCTTGGACCTCAGCGCGCCATTTTTGGAGCCTTCTGGCTTCTTGAGAGTCCCGCAGGGGTGCTGTCCTGGCCAGAAAGCTGTGCGGGAGCGGTGTCTGGGTCTAGTTGGCTGGTGGCCATAGAGTGGATGCCTTGGGTTGATCCCTTATCACCTTTTTTCTGCCTCAGCGGCCAACCTGTTATTAGGCGAACCGTTTGATTCGAAGGGACGTCGATTTGCTTTGAGTGTGCGTATGCGCACCATAGTGGACGCCGCCGCTGCAGAGAAGCTCAATGTTAGGGCTGAGGTTCTCAGTGTTGCTTGTTGTGCTCTCCATGTCCCATCATTCAGCTTCCGGAGAAGATTATTCCTAGTTGATAGGTATCTTTTTTCTGGTGTTGAAGTAGTGGCGCTTATATGTGAGAGCTCGATCTAGTGGTACCCGAGATATTTTGGAGTTGGGCAATGTTCTAACTGTTGACCGCACCACACTATATTTATCTGTCTCCTTGCCTCCCTTCCAATATAGGACACATCAGTGTCTCGAGTACTGGCAGACTCAATTTTTAATTACAAAAATGGAAAATTCAGTACCCAATATATCAGAATAGGAAAAATTCCCTCCTACATTGCTGCTATATAGGGTTTAAGAATCCCGAGTTATACAAAGGCCATAGCTTCAGACGTTCATCTGCCATTTTACTGGTGCATACTGGTGAAGGGATTACTAATTTCAAATGCTTAGGAGGATGTACATCTACAATGGATGCAGAAGGATATTTGGAACAATCCGACAATCTGGAAAAATACATGCCAAACAAAATTCTCAATTTCAATGTGTTAAATGCTATTTCATTAATATCTAACTGCAGTTTAAAAATATCCACCCCATCAAATATTTCACCGTTTCCCATGAGCAGCATGAATCTTAACTCGACACCTTTTTCTTTGGCTTCAACATCGCTGACATCCGCGATCAATTTATATAATGCAACAAATTGTCCTTTCACCATAAATAAAATGAATAAAAAAAATCTATGTATTATTATATTGTAATTGTTGCAAAATTACGATTTTAACAAATATTTTTTAAATTACCCATGTTTATTTTATAGCGGTCGAGATAATCCTGTTTTACAGATGTTTTCATGGCAAATGTTCCCAGGATCTGGCCCGCCTCATCCCGCATCTAGCAATGCCTGTCAAAAAGTCACGATAGACGGCAAGAGCGCACCCATTCATTGTACAACTGGAAACACCTAGAACAATCCTTTACAAGGACTCCTTTGTCTGGCACACTGCATCGCTGTGGAACTCACTCCTAGGACATTTGTTTTCCTTAAATTACAACCTACAGCTATTCCAGAACCGTGTCAATCAACATTTTCGTACACACACCGCTCGTCCAGTGCCATAGGATCTTCCTTTAGTATGTGTTTCATCGCCATAAAGAAGAATGCGCTCTGTGGACTTAAAAGATGGTTCGTAATGACGAAACTACCGGAGTTTAAATTCACCAGCTTGTGTTTAGTCCTATTTTTAGGAAATACCCCATAGTGAATAGGTATTTAAGTAATCTTAGAAAATATAGGTACTCAATTCCATTCCACCTGTTGGCCAGCTTATAGTTAACAGACAGAGAATGCCTGGTATGCAAGAGGTATTATTCAGCAATAAAAATTGTTATTAATTATGAGCCATATTAAAAAAAAAATGAATCTAGTTTGCCCTAAAAAGGTTTTATGCGGTATAAAATGTTTAATTATGTTGAAACTAGGTTTTGAGACATTTATTGCACAATATCTTATAAACTGCATTTTTCATTATTTTGTTACGTCAGTCAATCGGTAAATGTATCTTATAAATTAACCGGGCGTTATTGATTCTATGAGAAAGCAAAGTAAATATCAAAGTAACTAGTAAAGGTGTTTTAATACATACAAATGTAATAAAACCCTTTAAGAAATGCCCGTCGTTATTCGGTAGAGAGAGTCATGAAATCTCAGATGGTGTTCAATATTGCTGTTTGAAAGCTGCGGACTAAAAATTGTAAGCACATTGTTATAGATTCGTGATTATGTTCATCCAAATAAGCGGTTTGCATTATTTTATAATTTTATATTAACTAAACATACGCGATCGCTAACAATATCATAAAAAAATAAAACTTTCAAACAATTTCATCAAAATGTATGTTAAGTATTTTTTAATGTCTTTTTTCATTGTCGTCAAGATCACGTTCTTTTCTTCCTTTTTACTTCTGGCAAATTGCTGTCAGTCGCAGTGTTGCGACTGTCTTTCTTTAAACTAAAATAATGTCTGAGGGCCTTAAAGCACTAACCTTTAGTGCGCATAATTATAATGAGTATAATAATTATTGTCATTATTCACGTAATGAAAATGAACAGTTTTCTTTATTGTTTCAGAATTGGTGCAAAGTAAAAAGGTTCATCAGGCGATCCAGATGCCAATTTAAAAGAGACAGCTTATTATTATGAATCTGTTTTCGACATGAACTTTAAATGCAGGTTTGTTATAATTTTTCTATCGAGGGCTAAAACGCCAGATCTCGTAATTAACATTTCTGAATTGACCAACGAGGAAACGAAAAATGCGACTCCAATAAAAATATATGGATCTAGACGTAGAGAGAATGAAATGGAACATATTCACGGATCCTAAACGGTATAGCAATGGAGTAAATGTGCGGTGCTGTGATTGATGTTTAGTAGGTCGGGGGGTGTTATAATTTTTACCGCGTTTGGGTGATATGATTGCGTTACTGGAGTGATATGATTGCAAAAAAATGATGGTTTGTTTTAAGAATCTTATGTAGATAGGGTCAAGTTTAATTTAAGTTAATTAAACAGTAACCCATGCCGAATATTGCTTTCAACAAATGGAATTTATCGTTGCTATTTTTGACCATCAGGCCTAATTACCGTCTGATTGTGTCATTGCAGTATTTGGCAAGTGCATATTTTCCGGTGTCAGTTCGCGGTACAGCGGTCTTTTTGTTAAGGTGACACGACCACATGGTGGAAACGTACCTTAGCAGGAAACGCCAGTGTTTGCAAATCTACTAGATACAAGTAAAATCTCTTTTATTTTAATTAAGGGCCTTTGTTTTCGGTATAGTTGCTTTACATAATTTTAGTTCATGAATTTATAGTTAAACGATTGTAGGTCGTTTGCCATCGATAGCGCAAATAACTTATCGCTGTATATAATTTTAGTTAATGAATTCATAGTTAAGCGACTGTAGGTCGTTTACCCTGAATATCGCATATATATTATCGTTATATATCATTATAAGTAATGAATTTATAATTTAACGACTTTAGGTCGTTTGATGCTAATCGTTAACACTTTCGTTATTTATCATTTCATTTGTTGATCTGCCAATTTTGCTTATCGAACTTACCTTTAAAGAACCTGTAGGTTATTTAATATTTTGCATTATATCTATTTCTGCTTCTTTTCATAGTTGCTACGGAGATACTTAACTTTATCTCTATTATATCTGATGTTATCTCAGTAAGAGAATTCATTTGGCTAAAGTCAGGATTTATTTTTACTATACTCGGCTGTAAAGCTCATGGCAGAAGTTTGTTTCACATAACTGGAAATTCGCAAATTTTAATTATCGCCTTAATATTGGAATCGTCTTTAGCTGATATTTCGTTTAGCTATTAATATTTAACGGCTATAATATTATATATTTACCTCACAGGTTGTCTTATTGATTTAGTATAATTGAGTGGCTGTTTATTTGTCTACTGATAATGTCGCTGCCACGCGATTAATTTCGGTTAAGTTTGATTAATAATCACTTCATTTATACCTGCATTTACCGGCTGTACCTATACATATTGACCGGTTATCACTTTGATTTCCTATAAAGCCAGTTTAGTAAGATATTTCTTATTTGTAGTATTTCATCATTGGCTATAAAGTCACAGCTTTAGGAAGTCAACGTTTAGTTAGAATTATTTTTAAATAAGAGCTGGGCAATATGTTGATAATGTAGGTGAAATAAATTAAAAGAGAATCTTCTCATTAGTTTATGGGCGTTATCATAATCCCAATTTAATTTGAAATAGGATTAATATCATGAAAGGGTTTGTGTAAGTTTTCATGTTTAAATAAATAAGTTATTTGGAATCTTGAAGTTTATTATGGTAAATTGCAGTCAAAATGATAACTAATTGTGTATCCACAGTTTTTCGATGTTCTTATACGGGGTATTCATACAGACCATGCATCTTTTCAATCAATTTGATACGGAAAACTTTTTAATGGAAAATTGTTACTTGTTACATGCTAGTTGTCATCTATGGTAATTCAATATGTATCTCAGTGTCCCGAGGTCAAATTTCTGGATTATCTTTTAACTAGATCAGGTTATGTCACCACGCGCTTATATTTCCTTAACTCGTAAGGATATCTGTAGGATCTTCAAATGAAGAGACATAGAGCCAATCTCGATTTCAAACAAATCATTTTAATAAATTTACAGAGATTCGAATCTAACTCAATATTACTTTCGAGCCCGTCCAGAAAACTAAATTGTTAATTTTTTATCTTGGGGACTTAACTACTTTATTGAGGCTAGAGGAATAAAGAAACAAATAATAGATGACCAGTAGGGACGAAAGGGACAAAATACTATATAAAGACCAACAAACACTGTTCGAAAAAATGATCAGTGAAAACAGAAATGAAATGTGGGAAAGAAATACAAGCTAAATAAACTCGCATATAGGCGGCAAAATATCCTCAGAAGCGTGGAAGCTAATTAACTCACTTAGAACAAACACTACAAATAAAGTCAAAATTCAATCTATTCAGATGGACGAGTGGCAAAAACAATTCGGTAAGGAACTTACTGAAGGTGGAGGAAAATATTTGATTAAGTCACCAAGACGATACCACATACATGGAGAACCCACATATGTTAACCAGTCCAGGATAAACAAAGCCATAAAATTCTTAAAAAATAAAACAGCTCCCAGAGCGGAGGGATTTTCTGCAGAGGTGCTGAAAAATGGAACCACAAAGCTAATATTTTTACCTTGGAACTGATTGCCTTAGGCTCCACAAATGATTAAACTTAGTTTGAACTGTTATAGAGCCTCTTCGGCCCAGGCTCCAGGATGTAAACTGCACAAGTGCAAGTTTAGTGACCCTAATGAAATGTGTACCTATATCACAGCTTACCAAACAATCAGCTATCCAACTCTTAACATTTGAACGATATGCGCATTTCCTCGCGCAGGCCGCCATTCTGGGTTAAAATCTATCAAATTCGACAGTGTTGGCTCGTCGCTCGTGGTCGTGTCAGATGAGTTGTTTGTGTTAACCAGTGTCGTAGTTTCAGTTTAGGTATATATATTTTCTAGTTATAGTAATTAACAGTGTACATACGTTCTTGAACAAACTACTTATTTTATAATATCTATCTGTGCTTGTATATAATAGAAATGGATAAATCGCGAGGTGGACACGTTTGTGCCGCTAAAAACTGCAGTGCGTAAAGTTATGAATCTAACAAGAAAATAAGTTTTTTTAGATTTCCCAAAGATGCCATTAGGTAAGTTTTTTTGACAAGCATCTTAAAAATGATGTGCTATTGTAGCCTAGAAATATATTTCATTAATGTAAGCATAGCTGTTTTTACTGGAATGTAATTAATTTTGAATGTAATACTTCTTACTATGATATTGTTTATCCTTAAATGAAGATTATGTTACAAATTACCTTAAACAAATTAATTGTTTTAGTAGTTATTTGTGTTTTTAGAGCGTAAAGTAACGGATTGCCGCTTGAGAAAGAATATTACCGCGGAGCGCGTTATCCTTTCGAAAATGGCAATCTTACTTCCCGCTCAAAAAATACACAGAACTTTTTCTATAGCCGCATTTTTTTAAATTAAATGCACATTTTTCTCTCTACTTATTCTGAAATTTGCAAATGACATGTCATTTTTCGCATATTATATTCGGGCATATTTAGAGCAGGAGTGCCAGCATCCATTGTAACAAATGCACAACTGTCATTTATTTATACTTTTGGTTGGCGTCACCTTTGTTTCAATGGCGTCACTATCCATAGCACACTCGACGGAAAAAGTGAGAATATTCTTTTCCATGTACGCTTTAGAGCATAAAATAAGGATGCCGCGGCGTTCGTCGATTTTGCGATTTCATTTGAAATTACTAATTAGTTATTTTGCGCACGGCTGTAGAAAAAACAATTATTTTACAGGGTGGCACGTTTAAGAGGGGCCTATAACTTAACTCGAAAACGATGGGGGTTGCAAAAAAAATTAAGTACAAAAGTTGTTCCTAGTAAAATAATGTTTATTTTTTTATATTTTTTAATCGACACTTTTTTATATACAGGGTGATCAAACAAAGTTATATTTTTTTCAATGAAACACCCTATATTTTATTACATTTTTGGTTCTATTTAAAATTCTAAGCATATTTGATGTATGATGTTATACCTCTAGAGTTAGTAGGTACTTTCACAGCTATAAACAGTTAAAAATCGGTACTTTGGTTACTTATCACCCTGGTATCAAGTATACCATTAGAGATTGAGCAAACTGAATTCCACATTCCTATCTTAACTTTTCAAGAGCTATCTGACGGTACTAACTGGCAGGTGGTACAATGGGTACCAAATAGACGCCACTAAAACTCACCCACCGATCTCCAGATCGGTGAACTCACCGGATCCTGGCCTATCAGGTGATGGGTCCGCCCACGCGACGTCAGACTTTGACTTTAGAGGTTAGAGCGGCACCCTCGGAAAGAGAGGTTAGCGGTAAACACAACGTTTTTGTTTACATTTTGTCAAGATGTGTAATTTTAACGATTTCTCCGTGAATTTGCATTATTTATGAATATTTTTAGATAGTTACTTTCTAGAGACATATTTATTTAGTGTGTTCAAGTATTCTCCGAGAAATAGGACTCAAGGAAATACTATTACAACGAGAATAATTTAAGACTGTTTTGGTAAGTTCATTTCTAATGTATAGATTATAGATTTGTTTTCAGATTTAATGCTATTAAAGTAATATTTCAAAATAATTTCAACTACTTACTTAAAAGTTTGTTCGAGTTAATTTATACTAGGTAATAAGTCTACTAATAGTACTGTTTTTTTTCTGATTTGCAGGTACAAAGTGGATATAATCTCATATTCTTTAGTGCTTGAAGCAATACATAAAGATGGATATCTTGAAAAAATATGTCTTAGGCATACCTAGATCTATATAATATCAAGCGAAGACTGTTCTGACAGAATTTCCACCCAGATTGTAATGGATTTAGACCATACAAAGAGACAGTCTCATACAAAAAGGGCATATAGGAAATGAAAACAAGTATCGAAGCTTATAATCAGTCTGCTTGTGAAGAAAGCAGCTGTAGTCATTGACATCTTACATTTTAGTATCTATATATACTTGGAAAGGTAACTAACATTGTTATAATTTATACGTATACATAATCAGAAAATATTTTTGTTACACCTATGTGCTTTGACAAGTTAATTTTTGTATATATTCTTAAGTAGAATGTATGTATACAGTATTAATTTATTTCAGGATATGCACTTACAGAGATGATATAACCCATAGAACCATCCATAGAAGCACAAACAAATTTTATAAGTGGGAAAAAACATTTGAAATTCCTGTTTTTCACAGAGACGAGGAGGACTAAAATGTCCCTCCAGAAAGAAGCACTCTTTTGCAAGATCTTAGATAAGTAACTTACATGAAGAGAAATTATTTTTATATAGGTGTACCTTCTTTAATATTGTTAAGAAACTATTTATTTTTGTAAGACTTGATACTTGATTTTTTCATATTATTATGTAATAAAACATCTATTGTGATAATATTGTTAATTATTTTCTGTATTATTTTGACATCAAATTATTATGCACTATAATAAGCATTTGCCCATAACATTTTTTTTAATGAATGGAATGATAATCTAGAGAATATCATTGTTGTTTCACGCATATTTTACATGGCACACAAGTGTGGCATAAAATGTACCTACCTAGGTAAATCATTATGGAAAAAATACACTAGATATTTTGAAAATCCAATTTAATTTAAGAAATTCGCAGTTTCGATTACAGCTCGTAAGAAGAAACTGCAAGAAACTTACGAGTGATATATCAAATTCACATATTTTTTAAAATATGAAAAGTACAATATTTACTTAAAAATTTATTTTATAAAAAATATATATTAACTTGTTGACAATGCAACGTACTTATCATAAGTCTCATCATTCAGGGATCTCAAAAAGTTTGAAACTGATTCGATTTCAATTTCCCTTTTCATTCTTTTATCTACTGGTGCTGCACATTGACTTTCACATCTTTTTTCCCTTTATGAACTTCTCAATTTCTTCGTTATGGTCATTCTTAATATTTGATAGTTGTTCTTCTGCAAGCATTTCAGCAACATCACCTAAAACAAAATTGCTTCCTGTCCATTGCTCATACAAACATACCAAATGTATGTGTTTACACATCATAGTTTTTACAGAATACTGTGAGCCCTCACACCTGTAGCGATGAATGCAATCCTTGCATACTTTATAATATAATGTTTTGCATTCTGTCTCACATAATAATTCATTATAAGAAACATTATAATAATATTCACCTTTTGAAGACTTTATTACCTGAAATTCTCCAAATCCTACCTGTTTTACCTCAGTTCTGTTCATTGTTTCTGCAATTTTGTGTGCTCCTCCTCGTCTATGTGAAAAACAGGAAGTTCAAATGTTTTTTTCCCACTTGTAAAATTTATTTGTGCTGCTGTGGATGGTTCTATGGAGCGCATATCCTGCAATAAATTAATACTGTATAAAATACAATAAATACATTCTACTTAATAAGAATACATACAAAAATTAACTCGTCAGAGCACATAGGTGTAACAAAAATATTTTTTGATTATGTATAAATATAAATTATAACAATGTTAGTTACCTTTCCAAGTATATATAGATACTAAAATGTAAGATGTCAATGACTACAGTTGCTTTCCTCACAAGCATACTGATTATAAGCTTCGATACTTGTTTTCATTTCCTCCATTGTAGCTATATGCCCTCTTTGTATGAGACCATCTCTTTGTATGGTCTAAATACATTACAATCTGGGGGGAAATTCTGTCAGAACAGTCTTCGTTTGATATTATATGGATCTAGGTATGCCCAAGACATATTTTTCAAGATATCCATCTTTATTGTCTGGCCTCAAGCACTAAAGAATATAAGATTATATCCTCTTTGTACCTGGCGTACCTGCAAATCAGAAAAAAAACAGTACTATTAGTAGACTTAATACTATAAATTAACTCGAACAAACTTTTAAGTAAGTAGTTGAAATTATTTTGAAGTATTACTTTAATAGTATTAAATCTGAAAACAAATCTATAATCTATACATTAGAAATGAACTTACCAAAACAGTCTTAAATTATTCTCGATGTAATAGTATTTCCTTGAGTCCTATTTTTCGGAGAATACTTGAACACACTAAATAAATATGTCTCTAGAAAGTAACTAGACTAAAAATATTCATAAATAATGCAAATTCAGGGAGAAATCGTTAAAATTAAACACCTTACACCTCTTGACAAAAAGTAAACATCGTTGTTTATTTACCGCTAACCTCTAAAAGTTAAACTGTCACGTCGCGTGGGTGGACCCATCACCCGATTGGCCAGGATCCGGTGAGTTTTACTGGCGTCTGTACCAAATCTGGTACCTCGGAATGTGAAATTAACTTTACTTCATCTCTAATGGTCTTTTTGCTACCAAGGTGAAACTTAGCCAAAGTACCGATTTTCAACTGTTTATAGCTGTGAAAGTACTATCTCTACATCAAATATTCTGAGAATTTTAAGTAGAATCCAAAAATGTAATAAAATATAGGGTGTTTCATTAAAAAATGTAACTTTGTTTGACCACCCTGTATATAAAAAAGCAACAATTAAAAAAATACAAAAAAATAAAGATCATTTTACTAGGAACAACTTTGGTATTTAGTTTTTTTTTGCAACCCCCGTAGTTTTCGAGATAAGCTATAGGCCCCTCTTCAAAGGGACACCATGTGCAAAATTAACATAATTTAAAACTCATATCCATAGCTTTTCAAACCTTAAATTATATTAAATATTAGCTTCAAATACATGTACCTCTAAATCGCTTAAAAAATGTTGTTTTACATTTGTGTACTTTTATGTATAATGTAATGCTGTCTTAGGGCAAGGACATGGCTCATAAGTAGTCAAAGAGAAGACTTGCTAAATATGGACAGTGACAGACTTTATCAAAACTACAGGCTTTGCAGTATCCATTTCGAGCCAAAAATGTTTACCAACAGCCAGTTTTGTCGTTTAAACCACAATGCAGTACCTACGCTTTTTAGAGCATTCGAGGGATCCTCAAAAAATGATCACTCCTATTGTTCTTGGGAGCCCGTTATTTTGCAAAAACCAGAAGTTTCTTCCAAGAAGATTAAAATTATTGGGAACGTGCTCATTACTCCAGGTAAATATTCTAGTATAGTAGCCGTAATAAAAAAAAGAGATTTGATAACAAACCTATGTTATACCTTAAATAGTTATTTTTGTAAAATAAATCAATATTTCTATGATTTCAGTGGTTTATATTTCCTTTCTTCCCGCTTAAGACAGTATCTTATAAAAAAAACTAAGTATAGGTACCTATATTTAAAACAAAAAGTTGGTATCTATTTTTTTTGTTCCGCGAGAATGTAGGTACACAAATATACAAATAAAAATTAACTAAAACCGTTGATTGCATTCAATCAACGATAAAACTAAAAAAAAATAAGATATAATATCAAAACTCCAATCCTGTCTATTTAAAATTGAAAACTCCTTATCCCGGCCCTGTGTTTTAACCCGAAATGGCGTCGGCGACGTCAGATTTTTATTTTCACTTTGACAGGAGAGTCGGCTAGCTGATTGTTTGGTAAGCTGTGCCTATATATCATCCCTATTTGATATATAGGTACACATTTCATTAGATGTAAACTTGCACTTGTGCAGTTTACATCCTGGAGCCTGGGCCGAAGAGGCTCTATAACAGTTCAAACCAAGTTTAATCATTTGTGGAGCCAAAGGCAATCAATTACAAGGTAAAAATGAATCCTCCACAACAATATAGAACATATCTACATTAAACTAATCACACACCTCAGAGAATTGTTCACCAGATGCATAAACGGGAAAAAAATGCCAAGTAGCGGAAAAGAAGCATGGATAACACCAATTCATAAGACAGGTGCAAGGGACAAATGTGGAAACTACAGATGTATATCGGTCATGGTGCCTGCATGAGCGGTTTGTATGGAAAAATACATAATAGATGAAGAGTATCAACCCCTAGATATCGAACAACAGGCATGGTTTCATGCTGGCGGATCGTGTATCGACCATGTTTTCACGACGGTGCAACCTAATGAAAAGATGGTAGCAAGGAACCGTAAAATACATCAACTACTCGTGGATTATGATACTGTACCGATACAAAAACTTTGGCAAATCGTAAAAAATCCCTCATAGATAACAACGCGATAAAAAACATCCAACAACTGCAAGAACACCCAACATCAAGAAATAAGATAGGAACTACTTTGTCAGATAGCTTCGAAGTTACAAAGGGTCTGAGACAGGGATGCTGCACACTTTTTAAGATTATTTAAACGGATAACTGGCGGAGATCATGCAGAAAAATAGGTGTACAACTTAATGAAGACACAACCCTATATACCCTTCACTTGAGAGGATCTAAAGTTCATGACTCGAAGACTATTCAAACAGTACGAGGAATGGGGCTTATCAGTGAAGAAAACAAAAACTCATTATCTTCGAGTTGGGGGAGATAAAATGAAGGTTCTCGAATTTGAACAATAAGAGACCATAACATGACGCTATATTTTTAAATTATTTAGACACGGAAATTCTCCCGTAACATAATTCCCTTTTGACTAAGAAACACCCCATGATAAATCTTCTTTCCAAGGTATTTGTGACGTGACTTTTACTTTTGTAATGCATATCCTGACAAGACCTAACGAACCAAATATTTTTGATATGCATGAAAGCATAATTATTTTTTGATGTCAGCTGATTAGTATTTATCGTATTAGTGTTAAACACTAATTTGTCAGCCCTATTAAGCCGTAATACGAAGTGTTTTAGTTACAACACCTTTTTCTATAACAAGTGTTTCCGAATGCTTTGCGATATTTGTTAAGTTTAGAATTTCCACAATTTCTATTTACAAGTGAAAAGAACCCCTTTTAGCTGCAAACAACTATCTTTAGCAATTTGTAGGATATCAACTCTTGCTAAAAGTTCAACGACGTAGAAATTATGCAATATTACTTCTGATATATCTGGTAATTGGTAATTGCAAATTCTACCTAATTCCTCAAGGCAGCTTAGCAATAGCTAAAAATGGCGGGATTGTAGTGCCATACATAACAGTGGCAAGCTCGAACACTGAAATGTTTCGATTTTCATCACTGCGTACCTTTACTTATTTTCGATGTCTGCTGTTACCACGTATTTATGTGGCCTTAAACGCAATAAGATAGACACCAAGTCTTTTTTAATTGATGATCATTGATCATGGTAGTGAAGCAGAATCAATTGTCACTTGAGGTCACGCACTTTTCTTCTTTTTTTACTTCGGCTACATTGTTTCCTCGCACAGTGTTGTCAATGTCTTTCTTTAAATTAAAGTAGTATCTGAGGTCATGACACATTCTAAATATATATTTTCAAAATTTTTACCACCTTAATTTTCACTAAACCATTAGTCATCTTAAGAATGACTAATGCTTTTAATATAAACTATCTTCTCATTGAAAAAAATATCATTTCATTTATTTAATTTCAGTAACATTAAGGATAACATGTCACTTCTTGTATTTCTCTATTGATTTTTTTCGATGTAAAATATATTAAGTAAGCTACAGATACATGATTTGCCTTCCTATTTTTTCTGAAGGCGGTGTTCGCCGAAGTCAATAACAAAAACGCACTATCTAGTTCATTAACAAGATAGCTCGGTAAGTAATCTATTTTGGGTTGGAAAGTTGCGGGATAGCCCGAAAGCAATTCAGATATGAAAACAAACAGTGCAGTACGGATGTCACGAAATTTTATTAATTAAATAAAGACACGAGAATATACGATTACGTTAAATGCACATAAAGATAACAAATAATAATTGCAATAGACATCATTAGACAATTTAGTACAGAGTTGATGTCACGCTTCACAGAAGGATATAATAGAGAATGAATAACGAGTAGTAAATTAAATTATTTCTATATGCTTGAACCCACCAGCAGAGAGGTTAAACCGATCTGCTGTATTGACAATTGCAAACGTTTTTCATGTTGAAATTTACTTTAATATTTTCATTGCAGCTTAAAAAATGTATAGCTTCAGCTTATTATTTTTGTATTACTTATTAGTAATAATAATTTATTCAGATACATACACTTTTTTATTTGATTTTGCTAGTCTTAATCCGATTTTTCAATTTTTGAAGGATTAAGCCACGTGGTTGAAATATTATTTAAAGATGTAAATGTTAAAAAATAATTATTTTAATTAAACGATTGCGAAGTGAAAGCAAAGTTAATATTACCACCAAAAAGCAAACAGAGCCAATATGCAGGCGAACTCCCTCAGCTTACCAATAACGAAGGAAAGTACGTTCGACAAGAGGCCTTCCCCTCTTCGCTGATGATTAAGGGCAAACTTATGAATATTGGAGAAGTGGTTCCTATCACCCCAGTGATTACAACCCACAGCTGCAGATAACATGAATGTGGGGCGCCCTCAGGATCCCCAATTTTTATTTAAGAATTCAGCGAATGGTCTAGAGTTTCAACGGCGCTCACAGAATGAAGAATTAATTTCTCTGAAGCCAAAACCGCCAGAAAATAAATAACAGTCTCGATGAGGCCTTCCTATACCTCCACCCTCTCAGAGAACAATATGATCCATGCGATAATTAGGTACTTCTCCATTGACTTGAAGATTGACGAATAGAACTTGTCGACGATGAATAACGATGCTGGCACTATCAGGATAAGCGATAGAAGAGCAAAGCATGGGATACCGATGTACTTGGTGAATACCAAGCATAAAACCATCTACGAAGTTAACTATCTCTCTAAGCTACTAATCGATGTAGAGCCGAAAAAGAGGACATCCAAGCTTAGCAAGGCTACCGCGGCCAAGGGCGTGTGAAGTGTGCAGATTTTCACTACGCGGAGGACTGTTCACTAGAAAGGACCTGGATAACTGCAACACCAACTACATATTATGTAGTAACAAGTGCTCGAAGAAGTGATACTTCACTCCTCCCATACACAAGGGTTGCTCGAATTTTACAACAGAATAATGGCGAGAATCCCTAGTACCAAAAGTATACCAAGAAGGCTCAACCGCCACCGACCCCAAAAAATACACAAAAGGATAAACCTGGTGAAGACCATGCCCTTTTATACGCGCAGATTGATGTCATGATGATCCAGATGGAAACAAATTTATCAAAATGTATCGTCTCTTCCCGAAATAGCATCGTAGAATGTCAACGGCATCCAGGGGCGCAGACGGGAGATCGAGAAATTACTAATATAAGACCAAAATTTCCAAAAACCACAGTATTTTGACACATACAAATTGGCGTAGATGATGATACCCTGAAGGAGGGCAATTCGGACCACAATCCGATAATATTGTTCCTAGGCGACTGAATTAGAAGGCACCACAACCACCAAAATGACCAGCTGGGAAAAATGCGTACTAAGAGTGCACGATAAGATCATTTCATCAATGGTCATACCAGAAGATTTGGAAAATGCTGCAGAAACACTAGCAACTGTGAAACTGGAAACCTACTAACAGCCGACAGGGACAAAGGCTGGTCGGTCTGACGCCGAGACATTCTCATGAAAAAAACTCAGAAATTTAGGACATGGTAAGAGCCAATAAAAGACTCAAAATATCATTTACGATACGTCAAACCGAAAAAGGGAAAGCTAGACTTAACAGGCATATTAAAAAAGCGGATATCCCTACTAAATGGTGCTAACGGAATGACACATAGGCAAAGCGCAAGCGCTGGGAAAGGAAAAGAGAACTAAGGAAACATTCTGACGAAGGCAAGAAATAATTGAAGGTGATGCAGGAGACTGGAAGCATTTACTGCTTCACACATAATTGAAAATCCTTCCTCTCCTGTAAAATTACAGAATAACGCCAATGTGTTAAAAACCAGGAAAGCCCCTGCCATAGATGGCATGCTCAACCTTATGAGTAAGAACCTTCCCAGGATTGGAAAAACAACGCTAACCAATATCTTTAATGGCGCCATAAGGGCTAATCATTATCCTAATTAGTTGAAGCACCGCGAGGTGAATATGTTTACCAAACCTAGAAAAAACCCTAAATTCGCTCAACATTCAGGATAGCTATACCTCCTCCCTGCATTCTATAAAGTGACCGAAAGGGTTTTTTTTTTAAAGAATCCGAGACGAGACGAATGAATTAGAACTGATTCCCTCAGATCAGTTTGGCTTCAGGATTCAGTACTCAGCATCCTTTAGGTTTATTGAAACTATCGTCAGTAGATTCCAGACTAAGCAAGTCCTTCGAAGGTCACTGCTGGATATGGCCAAAAGTTCCAGTAAGTTCTGTACTGACAAAAAGATTGCTAGACTTGCGCAGGACTACTTAAGAAGCAAAACATTTAAAGACAGGATAGGAAACCAAACCTATACACAGTTATATATTGCGTACATCCACGATATTGCACTGACGTCGACAACAATATTTGCCCTGTACGCAGATGATACTGCCGACATTATCCGCAGAAGGTTGCAGGAAAATTAGATTCGCGCATTTCCTGGAAGATTGAATGCACAGAAGACCCAAGCCATTAGGTTGATGCATAAGTCCGTACCTTTTTTTTTGAAAATAAGAATGTAATGAATTTAGGTAAGCAAAACGCAAAAACTAATCAACAAAGTATGCCTCCATTGTTTATAATTGTTTCCCAGCATTTTTCAATTCAACGACTGAAAAAAGTTAGTGGCTTAGATTTGAAAAACTCATCTAGCCAATTCTGAATATCAGCTGCGTTATCAAAGGAGTTACCTCGCAGGTTCAGGTAGTTAGACAAAGATCGAAAAAGGTGAAATCTGATGAAGCAATGTCAGTAGAATAAGGTTGTTGCAGGGTACCTACGAAAACACTGTGGAACATCTTCCCCACCAAGTTCTTAGATAGCCGCTTTCCTAATGTTAGCAGTATACATACGATCATTAACATGCTGTAAAATCACATGATTCTGTTTCTCTGGCCGTTTTCCTCAAATTGCATCTGTAAGATTATTAACCTGTTGGCAATACATTTTAGCAGTAATGGTTACATTCCTGGGGAGCAGTTGAAAGTAGGAGATGCCGGCTTTGTCCCACCAAATGCACAACATTATTTTACGTGGATGAAGGCCAGCTTTTGGACAAGGTTTGGCCTTTTTATTAGGACTTAGCCATTCCTCTCTGTTTTTAACATTAATATAAAGGCACCATTTTTCGTCACCAGTTACAATGTATATCAGGAAGGGCCGATGTTGTTGATGAGCTAAACGATGTCGTTCAAGCACACAAACACAGATGTTTATCCTCTGGTTTTTGTTGTTGTGGCTCAATGCGTACGATACCCATACAGCAAATTTTTGCACTTTATCCATAGAACGCCGATGTCGTACGATGCGATGGTTGATTGGTCACAATCCATCAAATCAGCTAATTCCCAAGTTGACTGATGGAGATCGTCATGAATTAAAACGTTTAAATGAGCTTCGTTAAAATCCGTTGGTCTTCCTGAACGTGGAGAGTCATTCGTGTCAAAAATACCACTTCTGAAACGAGCAAACAATTTTTGTGCCCTAGTTTCCCCGATAGAAATCTTCTCGTTCTAACGGCCTCTTATGCTTTTGTTCCATGTTTAAACTCAAACAAAAGGATATGTCGGAAATGTTTATATTTTCCTACCTGACCCTCCATTTTCTTTAACTGATAATTAAAACAATCTTTTTTAAAAATTAAACTAATTATGGCGTTTTTGGGAGCACAAAACTGTAACACTAAAATTTCATTAACAAATACCATATACATTTTCTTCCAAGACACTCTTGACTCAAGGAACCAAAAACGCTACGGACTTATGCATCAACCTAATATTATACCCCACAAAAAAGGTTAACTACCAGAGTCATCAATATCGGCAGAGAAACAGGAAGGTCACCTAGGCATGCATCACCATGCACTCATGGTTGACATATTGACACAACTTTAAGAATGAAAATGGGTGGTATGAAGAAGGTACACTATGGACCAGCAGAGTCTAATGGGACTAACAACTAAGCTGGCGTTGACTAGAGCCGAAGCCAGATGACAGCTAACTTATGAGTCAGCAGTGTGGAGCTACGCGGCGCACAAGAACATCAAAAAAATCGCGGAATTGGTCAGAAATATCAAATATGTCTAGGTGGAAAACTCTTAAGCAGTTTATGAGACGAAAGCGAACCAGTTCTACGACAAAGCCAGGTTACATCTGATAACCTTAGAAGACTCAGCCAAAATGATGTTGTCAAGAATAGAGCTGACCACTATCGGGGCTTCAAAGAAGAATTTGCTTAGGAAACCAAAAAGTCTCTACCGGAATGATCTGAACTCACCATGTGAGTGATTAACATAGCGCATGAATTTAGCAGCTATCAAGTTAGCTGTGTAATTAGTATAGCATAGAGCGCAAAACAGCCTCCTTAAAAGGTTGCAACTAAGTTAATCCAAGTGAAATTACCCAGCAGGAGACTGCAGGTTTTATAGGTCCAGGTACCTGATGAAATTTGTCAGCATATTAAAGAGGACTCACGTAGTTGAGATGAACTCACTAAAATAGCAATGTCGAAGAGAATTAAACCACTTTATTTGTCACGGTCTCTGATACACCAGGACATTTGTAGGAATTCGCAACCCTAGCCTAAAGTTATTTCGAAAAATTAATAAAAAAAAAATGCTTAAAAGCTTTTAACCCAAGCCAATACTTTGATACAACAGTCCGTTTCCGCCTCATCTATAAGTAATTTCAATAAGTTCTTCCGTAGATCTTGCTTCTCTATCAAATATAGCAAGTCCTACAAATTGTATGTTTAATGTAAATAGTGCAATATGTGTAAAGTATATCTATATACTTTACGGTGGCTGGTAAGAAAATTCCAGAAGAAAATATCCCAGTCAGTTTTAGCCGAGCCAAAATACCCCAAAATAAAAAATACCCGAACGAAAATAACCCGCTACAAAAACATCCCAATTACAAAATATATTGTGTTTGTTGTATAAGGTTTCTTCAATTACACATATCCTTCATTACACGCGAAGCGTTCTACATTCACGTAAATTGGTGAAGCCCCGTTAGGGTTTAAGGCCGAAGCCCGAATGGGGTCCAGGGCCGAAGCCCCGGTGGGGATTAGTTCGGGTTAGTTGGGTTAGTTGGATTTTTTTGTAGAGTGATATTTTTGCCATGGGATTTTTTTGCATGGGATATTTTGGCATGGGATATTAATGATTGGAATATATTGACTGGGATTTTCTGACCGGCTTCATATTTCACGGACATATAGCAAAATTAGGATTTAATGTGGATTTCAAACTGGACTTGTATAACAAGGTCACTTTGAAATCCAAAATGGAAGTCTATTGTTTATTGTCCTCTGAGCAATGACTGTCGTCCAACATGCGTTTCTCTAAATAAACTAGTTTTGCAACCAAATTTGTTCAAAGTGCATTAATGACTATGTCAAGTGTAAATTATATTCTTTTGTTTTGAACTTCCTAAAACTCTATCTTGAAAGTGAAGAGAATTTAAAATGTAAAAATAAAATCTGCAATTTTTTTAAATAGTGAAGTGTTTTTCAATAAAGCCAAATTATTTCATTATAAAATAGCAATTCCTATATTTCTGTATTTCGATGATTACGATGCAAATAATCCTTCACTTGCGATCCTAAATTAACCTGGAACCTGCATTTATAACGAATACTAAAAAAGGCTAACATCTCTTACCAACAGTGCCAACAGTGCCGCAGGACCGTGGGAAAAAACTGCGGGATGAAACCCGTGGTCGTAATGTGGATCTATACTCCTATCATAAGACCCATGATTGCTTATGGAGCCATAGTTTGGTGGCCCAAGAGTCAACAGAAAACGGCAATGCATGAGGTCAGATTGGTACAGAGAACTGCCTGCCTAACCATAACGGGAGCTATGAGAAGAACTGCAACCAGAACCATGGAAGTAATGTTGTGCTTGCCTCCCCTAAATATTTATCTATGGGAGGTCGCCTGACTATATCGCTGGGGCTCAGAGTCGTGTGCAACACAGCATAGAGTGTGGAGAGATTAGGCATCATCTGTAGGAATGAGCAGTCGGAAGACTGCCATTACTGCAGGCCAGCGTAGGCAGCATACCTCCCAAGTTTGTTTTCGACAAGTTATGTGATGTACAAATAATACCAAATAAGCCTATAACCGAAGGTGGGGTTAACATTTTCGTGGATGGCTCAAAAACCCAGGAAAGAGCAGGCTGTGCAATTTACTCCCGAAGTTTGCGAATTGAACTGAACTGGTCTATGGAGGTACACGCAAGCATACTTCAATCTGAACTTGCTGCTATATCCATAGCCGCAAAAACGATTGTATGCAGGAACACTGAGGACAAGAATATTTAAATTTACATGGACAGTAGATAAGCATATTTGCCCTGAAAAGATATAAACTTACAGCAAGGTCAGTACTAAAATGCCACAATTCACTGGAGGATGCCGCCCGCAAAAAAGAATTTATGTGCACTGGATTAAAGGGCATGCTGAGTGCGAAGGTAGCACATTAGCGGATAAATTGGTTAGAAAAGCAGCCGGTTCAAATATTATGGCAGCCGGCCCCTCAAATCTACCTATCGCGGCGTTGATACATATGATAAAAAAAAGATCACCCATGAAGACTTTAGGGAAATGTGGGACGAAACAAATAACTGTCGACTGTCCAGGGAGCTACTAAGCTACCCTAATGAGTTTGCAGCAAAGGCATACTTGGGTGTGTCAAGGAAGACCCTACGACTCATCGGGGATTCTGATTGGACACTGCCAGCGAAAGATACATCTCTGCACAATGAGACTGCGTGTGACACCTCTATGTAGAGGCTGTGAACAGGAGGACGAATCAGTAGAACATCTGCTATGCGATTCCGGCGCTGTTTGGGAACTAAAGCAATCTATTTTGGGAGAACGATGGCCTACCATGGTTTTCTCTGAACAGCCTCCTCGGGCAACAACACCGCCTTTTTTACCACACTAGGCTGAACCATGGCCTATACAGATTGGTTGACCTTGGGAGGACGCACAGGGGTCCATTGGGGGCCTAAGTGCCGTGGACCTTAAAGGCCTTCTCAGCATTTCCAGGTTCTAGATTCCAGATTAACGCTTCCAGTTTTGCAGGATACTACTCATTTCCAACGTTGTCGCAATATTGTCTCTCCCAGCTCAAAGTTCTATTCAGCGGTGTTTATATTAAAAGCAATGATTACAATAAGCTTGGAAATAAAATATAATTGTATTATTTTAAAGGGGAACTTAAGTCCTTAGAGAAGTGAGGATTATAATTATTACATATTTCGGGTAAAAGTAGGCAAGTTTACTTTTTGTTGGTGCAATTCTTGGAGACAATTTGGGCCTTAATAAATATTGGGGTTTACGACTTCTTTCAGCTCGAACCGGTTTTGTATGGCATGTCGCCAAATAAAAGCAGATACAAAACGTGACTCTGTTGAAATAAGTGATTAGGAGATGAAATCAATTGTAATGAAGATTTGCTAAAAACTTCACAATTAACGGCAAAATACGAATAATGGTAGTCAGATTAATTTTTGTAAAAATGAACCTCCGTTGCAAGTTTTAAATACGTTGCCATAGTTCCTTTCAAATAGAAACCCCTTGGATATCCATATACTTTATGGACAGGGGAGTTCCAGAAATATTTCTTCGAGAAATATTTTTTCCACTTTGAAATCCAAAATGGAAGTCCATTGTACATACATTATTTGCTCTATGAGCTGTTACTATTGTCTAAAATGTTTCAACTATCCACATTTTTTTAAAATACTATGGTCTATCTTTCCTCAATAACGTTAGTTTTAATCAACTACCTAATATCACAGACGTAAGTAATTCATACACTACTAAATTAAATATTGTACAAAACAGCAGAGCTGATAGAGAGAGATGGCATGTCGGATGATGCGAAATAATTTATATGATGCTTTAACATCAGAATTTAGACGAATTCAGTGCTCTGCTTTATCTAGCCTTTCATTCAAAAATTCAATTAGTTTTTCTAATCAGGTTAAAACAAGATTAATAAAAACGAAAGTTTCTAAATTAGGTTATTCCTTTTTTGACATAAATTTACTTGTTTATTCTTCAGCAAAAAAAATTAATTAACAAAATTTTAATATAGTTTTTGCAAGTGTATGTTATGAAAGTTAAACGTCGTTTGATTTACGTTATTTAATTAAGATGTTGCAAGCTTGTACTGCTATTGTTTCTGTCGATATGCGATTGCTGAAAACAATACAGTTTTTGGAATTGGCTAAACGATATTTACGAGTGACAGGCTACAGAAAACATCAATCTTCATTATGCGGGTTGTATTTTTTTGTTTCGAAAAAAATCACTTTTTGTTTCTTGTATAAAATTGAGGGCAACCGCTTTCCGTCAATGATTTAGTGAAATATATTAATTCTACAGTCTTATTTTAACTGTTTCGAAATAAGGAGCGGTATTATATTTAACTGCTCGAGTAACACACAGTTTTACTTTTGTCGTATAGCCCTTAGAACGTTTTATAGACAAAAGTACATCATATTTAGACGACCCCTATGCTAATGTTCATTACTCAACTTTTCAGCCTTAATATCAAATATATACAACCATTCCTAAAATACAAATTAATGTTGTTGTTAACATTTGCTTTGATATATTTAGGACATAATTATGCGTTTGTATAAATTAATTATAATTGTACACTAGATATAAATTGAAGAGCTATACAGGTGTTAAACATAGACGTTGCGAGTAAACCATACGGCGTTTTCTACATATGAGAAAATCGAGATAAAACTGAAACATTCAGAAAATGTCAAGAAATATTTCGGCAATTTTACTAGTTTGAAGAAATACTTGATCTTTGATGCATTATGAGAAATTTGAAGAAATACGTTTTCCAATATTTTAACATTACGCTTAGATTAATTAGATTCAATATTTTTTAGTGATTTTATGGCAGATTTCGAGGTAAAATGCAACTATTAGCACATTCATGCGAATTATTTTTGTGGTAAGTAAGTAGATTCACTTGCCCGATCTCGTAATATAATAGCTTTTATATGCTAAGGTCACGAGGCTTACGAATCTGTCATTAATTTCTTGAAAAACCTGGTACGTACACTTAAACTAGAATAAACTGAACTAGATCACCATGGATAAAAGGCATCGTTTAATACAGTTTTGCGTAGATCCTTGTCAAATAATCGACCAACTTCTCGGGGAAAAAATAAGAAGCTTGATTTTTTTACTCAAAAATTCACAGTCCGTCACAAAGATGCAAAGGGGGGGCATTGAAAATGCCGAAGCAGAATGTAACGCTTATTACATTTGAGATCTAAGAAAACTTATGATTGTGTAGTTGATAGAAGTTTGTGTGAGATCAGGTTAGATTACGTAAGTTTAGTTAACCAAACTATACCAAATAAATATATATTACTTCAAGTCTCGTTCTCTTTTATAATTTAAAACGTTTAAAGTGTGGTTGTAAAAAGCAGAATGCCATTTGCATTCGATTCGTCTCACATTCCTCGATCTAACGATATGAAACACATTAGTGATGGTTGTAAATAAATAAATAAATAAATAAATAAATAAGCCTTTATTTCACTGACCAAAAGTACATGGCATGGAAAACGTCGGTAGGTTGCTGCCAGAAACAAAATGTCGATGGCCAAGCAAAGCAATCACATATACATAGGTATAGAAACAATAAATGTAAGTAAATACAGGAAACAAAAACAGTATATATGATATAAAAATACCAATAATGTAGCTCGTAAAACTTAAAATTAAAAATTTTTAATTTAATTCACATATCAAAATTTTCCATTTGCAAATAATCTTGTACGCTATAAGGAACACTGGTAATCAATACTCCAGACATATGCGTCTTAAACACTGGTAAATTCAAACTCCTAACACACAATGGCAACTTATTGAATAACCTTGTGCCCATGAAGAAGGGACTTTTCTCAAACAGAGTTAGATTGTGTTCAGGAATAATTAAATTGTGATTATGTCTGGTATTGTAGCCATGGACGTCCCCCATGGACACAAAGTTATTGATATTCCTCTTAACATAAATTAATATCTCCAATATATATAAAGCTGGCAAAGTGAGAAGTCCATAACTTCTAAAAAGATCACGACAGGAATGTCTACACCTGACACCAGCAATATTTCGTACAGCTCTCTTTTGCATTTTGAATACCCTATGCATACCTGAGGATGCACCCCAGAAGATTATACCATAGTTCAAACGGGATACAAACTGCGCAAAATAGTAGGATAACAAAGTATTCAAGTTAACAACACTTCTAAGGCGAAAGATTGCAAAACAAATTGTGGACAACTTCTTGCAGAGGTTGATGGTATGAGGAACCCAGTTCAAGGAATTATCAATGTAAACACCCAGTAGTCTTGCCTCGGGCACCTGGGCGATTGAAGGTCCGCCCGTACCCGCTTTAATCAAATAACTTTCATTGACTGTTGATGTTCTCGGCGTAAAATTAATAAATACAGTTTTTTTAGGGTTTAAACTCAGCTTATTCGTTAAAAACCACTGTTCAAATACACTTAACATATCTTGCAGCCTTATGATAGTCCCTCTCAGTGTGTTATCGCAGCATATGTACGTATTGTCGTCCGCGAACATTGTCAAGTCACTTTCATTATCAACAATTCTTGGCAAGTCATTAACGAATATTAAGAACAACAGTGGCCCGAGAATGGACCCCTGCGGCACGCCGATAGGGACATCTAATCTGTCCGACCTCACTCCATCAATATCCACAATTTGAGACCTATTCGTTAGATATGATTTTAGCCAATCACTAACTTTTCCTCTAAAACCGTAGTGATTTAGTTTTGATACCAATAGGGTATGGTCGATCAGATCAAAGGCCTTGCTTAAGTCCATGAAAAGACCCAGGCATTTCTTGTTTTTATCTAAGTAACTATAAAGGTTCTCAAGAAACTGTAAAATGGCCGAGGCTGTACTCCTACCCTTCCTAAAACCATGCTGACAGCCTGTAAACATTCGAAATGCCGACATGAAATTGCATATTTGTTCAAAGACGACTTTTTCTAGGATTTTAGAAATTGAACTCAATAAGGATATCGGACGATAATTTTCCAGGAGCATGTTATCGCCTTTTTTGTGCAAAGGTATTACTTTAGCAATCTTAAAAATATCCGGAAATGTTGCAGACTCAATAGACAAATTTATAAGATACGTTAGCGGTTGTACTATGAAATTTACTATGTGTTTTAGAAAATTTGAAGAAATCCCGTCTATTCCAGAAAAGTTAGATTTTTTTAAAGAATGTATGACTCTAAACAAATCATAATCGCAAACAGGAGAGAAAAACATATTAATTGGACTATCTGGAAAATTTAGAGGGTCACCATCAGCACTTCGAGTCGATACCAATTTCTGGGGTGCATCCACAAAGTATCTGTTAAAACTGTTCGAGATAAGAAGTTTGTCCTGCGTTTTCTCATCATTGATTAACATAAAGGTCACATTTGCGACATTTCTACGTGATAATGTGCTTGATATAATATTCCACGCGGTTTTGCCTTTGTTAGTTGATGCGTTATACAAACTGTCATTATGTAATCTTTTTGCTGACTGAATAACTCTTCGGTAAGTTTTTTTGTATTTTTTATAGTAATTTATAATAATATTGTTATTTGATTCAGTGGCTAACTTGTACAATAATTTCAGATTTTGAGAAGATTTTCGGATACCCTGGGTCATCCAAGGTTTTTGCGTAATTTTATTTAACCAAACTATTTTTAGAGGAAAAGCTATATTAATATAATGAATTAAAAGTTCACCAAATACTTTAAAGGCAACGTTCACATCTTGTGCTTCATAAACTGGTAGCCATGTCTCATTTCTTAAGAAAAAATACAGTGTGTTATAGTTTTCCTCGTTAAAAAAACGTTTATAGGCAAACCGTGAGATTTTCTCAGCAAGGGAAGTATCTCTAATTTCTAGCGTTTGCGATGAATGATCGGATAGTCCGTTAAAATCAATTAGAACTTTCTGCTCAATATTGGGAAGGTTAGAACAAATATAGTCTATGGCTGTACTCGAATCAGCTGAACATCTTGTAGGTGAATCAACATGGCATACAATTCCATAGGCAGCAAGTAAGTCGATAAGTTCATTTCGTTCAAAGGATTTACCAAGAAAGTCTATGTTTAGATCACCACACATGATGACGTGCTCGTTTTTATTACTTTTTATGTTAGCCTCTAGAAATTTAGAGAGTTCAACCAAAAAAATATTAACATTAGCAGATGGAGAGCGATAGATACAATATATTTTAAGGGTATCACCATCATGTAAGGTGATGGTCACACCACAAGCTTCAAAGAGTTTGTCAGTACAGCTGAACCTATATAAATTACATTTGTTGGTTGAGATACAAGGGTCACTTCTACAGAATATTGCAACTCCGCCACCCCTGCTCTCCGATCTGCAGAAGTTACTAACTAGTTCAAAATCATCCAGACTTACCAAATTGAGCTGATCTTCCGTCATCCAGTGCTCCGAAATGCACACAATATCAGCGCGACATTGTATTAGATTCACCCCCAAGATATCCTGCTTATTATTTAAAGATTGTACATTCTGGTGATATATTTTTACGGAATTATACTTATCAATATCACCCTGCCCTTGCTGTTTTAATTGCTATTCTTCATTAAATTTAACTTTTTGCTTTTCAGCAATTAATCGCTTTTGTAAGACTTTACAATTCTCAACATCAAAGGCAGAGTGACAAACATCAAGAGACAACTTTAATTTTTTATTTGAGTCGATACAATTTACGCACTTTACTATGTCAGAATTGCATTCACTTTTGACATGATCATTTGCGCCGCACTTTATACACACATCCACTTCACATTCAGAGGCCTGTAAAAGCTGCATTCGATTCGTATCTCAATACCCGATCTAACGCGGGTAGTTTCACCAAAGAACTGTGGATTGTCTTTGGTTTCACTTGGTATTAACTTATATTAGTCATTTGAGGCGGTTCCAATGCGTTATAATTAATTTTAATAGATTTGGTTAGGTTTGGTTAGTCGTCTCATCAATTTTCGGTTAGTTTCTCTTAGTCGCAACTTTTTTTACTTATTTAAGCCGGTTCCGTTACGTTATAATCAATTTTAATAGATTTGGTTAGTCGTCCAATCAACTTTCTGATAGTTCCCCTTAAGTCTTAACTTATTTTAGTCATTTGAACCGGTTCCGATACGTTTTAATTAATATTAATGGATTTGGTTAGTTTCACTTAGTCTTAAATTATTTTATTTTCATTCATATGAGTCGGTTCCTATCCGTTATTATCAATTTTATTAGATTTGATTAGTTGTCTAAGCAACTTTCAGCTAATTTCACTTAGTATCAGCTTAATTTAGTCCTTTGAACAGGTTACGATACGTTATAATCAATTTTAATGCATTTGGTTAGTTTTGGTTAGTCGTTCAATTAACTTTCGGTTAGTTTAACTTAGTCTCAAATTATTTTAGTCATTTAAGTCGGTTCTAATACGTTATAATCAATTTTTATAGATTTGGTTAGGTTTGGTTAGTCGTCTAATCAATTTTCGGTTAGTTTCTTTTAGTCGCAACTTTTTTACTTATTTGAGCCGGTTCCCTTACGATATAATCAATTTTAATAGATTTGGTTAGTTGTCCAATCAACTCTCTGATTGCTCCCCTAAGTCTTAACATATTTTAGTTATTTGAACCGGTTCCGATACGTTTTAATTAATTTTAATGGATTTGGTTAGTTTCTCTTACTAAAACGGAGTTTTATCCACAATACCGAAACAGAATTATTGCACT
>MU181958.1:0-11365 GCA_016904865.1 Pissodes strobi
TGAGTAGTTTATGCGTGAAAGCGTAAGAAATAAACAAACAACGCATTATATATTTACTTAGCGTTCAGGTGAACGGTAAGTAAATTACTTATGCTTAGTAACCAGTAAACTTAACCTACCCTTCTAAAACCAAGCACCGTAAACAATCCGAAATAGCATGGGCGTACAAAAATATTATAAATGCGTTGTTTGTTTATTTCTTACGCTTTCACGCATAAACTACTCAACCGATCATCATGAAATTTTGTACAGATATTTTCAAGAGTATAGTAAAGAACATAGGACACTTTTAGCTTTTACCCGCGGCTTCGCTCGCGTTGGTTATTACGGTATGACGGTAAATCTCGGCAAATGGGACGGAAATGTGTAAACGGCAGTGACATCATAACCATGCACAGTGATATAGATAACGTAGTGCGGGCTTCATATCACTGAGGCAAATGACAACTTACTTAGTACAAATGCATTATATAAACAAATAATGGATTTGGTTTGACTAAAACATCTTGATTACCTAAGAATATATCCCAGCATTCTTAAGGATGAACTAATAATAGTCTCTATATGTATGTATATTTACATCAAAGAGTGAGAGATTTTGAGTCGAGTGTAACACCCAAATCCTTAACTTTATTGACACGTTTTAACTCATTATTATTTAGGATGTAATTTGAGCTAAATATACTTCGGTTTCTAGTAAACGTTATGCACACACACTTTGAGAGGTTGAGAAATAAACTGTTATCAACACAATGTGATACCAATCTATTAAAGTCATTCTGTGGATCAGTGCAATCCCTCAGAGAATCCACTCGGGTAAAATATTGAGATCATCCGCATACATTAAAAATTTTGAGGTAAAAAACAGCTATTAATATTGTTAACATAAATAATAAAAAAGATATGACCCAAATGGGATCCCTGGAGACTCCAGAGGTGCTGGTATAGGCTCTGGACCTGAATCCCTGCAGGAAAACAAACAGCGTCCGATCTTTTAAGTATGACTAAATCCACCTCAGGAGACTGCCATGTACACCAATCTCAGCAAGCCTCCGAAGAAGCATATTATGACTAATTTTGTCAAAAGCTTTACTAAAGTCGGTATACACAGTATCAACCTGAATATGGCAATCCAAGCTGCTATGCAAAACCTTACTATAACCGATCAGATTAGATTCAAGTAATCGACCGGGAAAATAAATAATCGAGTAGAAAAATTAGATCAGCAAATACATAAATATTCAATATTTTGGCAGCAAAAAGAATAGTCGAGCACCAAAATTAAATAATTACCCCATGGCTGTTAGTTTTTAAGGTGAAAACTTCTTTAAATAAATGGTTTATTGACGATTTTCCATTTTACGCCCACTCATTTATTTTGCTGCTCTTTGATCTATTTTTCTTACAAAAATATTTTGATTGCCACTCGATTAATTTGCTGACCAAATGATTTAATCTGATGATCGGGTAATTGTATCCTTCTAATTTATACGTATTAATTGATAAAGATGATTTAAATTTTACATTTTTTTGCACGTTCCTTGTAGAAGATACTACAAATTTTAAGGTTCCAAAAGTACGAAGTATACGAGCGAAAATATTTGCACCTTATTTATATTACATGTAATTATTTTTATATAACTAACTAATAACCATAAACAATTTATTTAACTACCAACATGTCATGAATGAGAGCATTTTATCTGTATAAGTATATTTTATAATTATTTTAAGATGCATTATGGGTAAACAAATTTCACGAAATTTTATCATATTTATTGTAGACAAATAAAAATTATCTATCTTATGCTTCGTCTGCGTCAAATTACTTTTCAGTAAAAAATACAGGCATAATATTCGCTCTTTAACAAAAGACTTTTTAATAATTAGAATATTCCGCTTCCATGTCGTTCTAATTTATTTGACATTATGTTTTTAATTTTTCAGTATTTTCTTACTTTACGTTTAACGCAGTTAGAGAACGCTTGGCAATTCTGCCCCTTGTACTCCGGACAAGGAAAACTCTAATTTTATTAACGAATATTTCCTTAACTTTGACGTTAATGGTTTCCTGGGCTAGTATTACTTTTTAATTATTAGACTTTGCTTCCGATAAATCTATACCTAATGATTTTGCAGGCTAATAAAATTTAACAAATCGGCATATTTAAAAATCTATAAATGTTTCCAAATAGGTGTGAGGATGATAATAAAAGTTCTTATTGATTTCAATAATTACTATCCTATAATACTGAAAAGAAGTAAAATTTTTAGATCAATAAATTATTAGTGATCGTCCGTCGGTGGTACAAATCAGGATTCAAGCTAAGAGGTTATCATGAAAGTTCCAATGCTAGATTTCCTTGCAGCAAATACGTCGAAAACTTATAAACTCTTTCGTTTATAAGATACATCGTGTTAAAAATGAAATCATAACTTACGGTGTTTCTTAAATCCCTGAATTTGCATGGATTTAAGGGTCCAATTTTAATTTATTTAGACAATAAATCTACATATTTTATTAAAATATGTTTATTAGACGCACTTAATCAGAAAAGTCACCTTCAGTATCATCTTTATCAATAGGGGACCACCTATAGATATTTTCATATAATGAAGCACGTCTTCTCTTTCGGGTAGATACTGCTTTAGTTTGACAAGATCATTCATCTTCATTTTATTAATAGTTATTTTTCAAATATAAAACATTCTGACAGGAAGAGTCAAAGGTTAGGTAAATGTATTTCGTAGGCGACGTGTATCACAAGTAAGTCCATAAATAAAAGAGTTTGTTTAAAATGAGCACATGCCTTTTGAACATTTTTTACCAGAATGAAGGAGTTATCTAATTGTTATATTTTTTCCTGGTGGTACTGCTTTTCCATTAGATTCGACCAAAAGCATGTTTTTTTCTTTGGTAAAAATGTGGTCACCATTCTTTAAAATCGATAATGTCATTTACATCGACCATTACAACGGTGAAATTTATTTTATTAGTTGATGTTAATATAAGCTCACACACCGTTTAACTGTGTCGACCCGGTCGAATCTATTGATTTTTCTTTTTAAATCTGCAAAATTCCTGTCACAAGGTAAAAAAGAGCGTCCTCTAACCGGAAAATATTTTTCAATGGTTTTAAATTTGGTTAATGCCACCAAGGTGGGAAAAATCTAACCAGCACATGGTTATTATTTTACCTGCTGCAACCATCTGAAAAAGTATGAAGTTCAATTCCAGCCATTTTTCTGACGCAATTTCGTTTAGACCTTTAAACGGCCCTCATAATATACGTAAAACTCAGCAATACTGTTTTTAAGTCAGGTATGCCAAAATGCTGACTGTAAGCTGGGACAGATAAAATATATCTTGTACGGGTATGTTAGACAATTGCAAATTTTGCATAAAATCGATGCAAATTGCTTAAACAATATCAACAGCTTGTGCAAGGGGCATTATTCGCTCAATTTTTTAAAATAATTTCTTTGACCTTCGAATCGACATAATTTTTTGGCAATCTAACCTCTTTGTTACTACAAACGATAAAGACAAATTTTCCTGAAATATTTTTAAATAAATATACAATTTATTGGTACATTAGGAAATTTTTCGGTGTATAGTTTGTGCATTTCAGTAACATTTAATGTCTCACTTGATTAATGATATTCTTTACTACTATAACATCCAATTTTAACTGCAAGAGCAGATATATGTTGTCAGTCACTGCAACGCTTTTCACATTTCTAAGCGCACATTTTCCTCGTTGATCTAATAGAGGTTTTCCTTGTCTTAATAAAGTCATTAATTGGCGAACGCGATCATTTATTATCCGGCGAATCCTTAATTTCCTGGACGCCGTCGAAATTTCGTATATGTAGGAGGACCCCCGGTTCGGCTTAGTTGAGCATTCTGCATGTTTTCGACGTCTTCTGTTCTTGACTTCAACAGCAGAAATAATGCCTTGTAAATACGAATCTTGTTCATTATTGGTTGTTTGTTCCCGCAATTTGATAAATATAGCAATACGTTTGTATAGGGTATTTTCTCACACTTTAGCTTACAGCTGTAAAAAAACAAAACTATTTAAAACTAGATTAAGCTCTGGCAACCCTAAAATAATACATATTTCTTGTAAATATGAACTAATTTTGGAGATACTACTTACAACTCCTGGAGCTATTTTATTAATTTGTTTTTCGTTCCTGATTGTATACCCTTGCTTTTTTATATAACCTCTGATTTATACTGATGCCTATTTTGAACTTTTTTTTCGTTTACCTTTGAGATGTTATTATTAGGTACATTTCCATCAGAATTGGAACTAATTTTTAGCATTCAATTATTATTTAAAAAAATTTAATCAGATGAGATGCTGCATTTGAAATAATTAACAACATAATGAAATTAACAGCTCGTATATATACAATCGGAGCGTTATAGTCCTTTAAGAGCCAGTGACATTATTTTTCATTGATGATTTATAAGGCCTATTTTTGAGAGGATGTTGAGGGAGGTATAACTAAGTGTCATTCGTGAGTATTAGCCCGGATTCCAGTTGTAACGGGATGACAGAACGCCGGATGTGCAAAAAACTGCATCTTTTTATTATTTAGTTAAAACTGAAAATTTTTTCAGTACTCCTCTGACAGCCCACTAACATCGATCTAATATTAGCAGAACGATTGGCCAGTCTTAAGATGGTGCCAGAACACCCCCAACATGTCGTGGGAACAATGAACTTTCCATCTTTTAGTATGTTGTTGCAGCAACTATTCCAAGCGTATGTGCCAATTGGCAGATCAAAATGGCGGTCGTAACTACCTGGCAGAACGATTTGAATGTGCCGTATGCGCGCTCTGACTTCGTGCCCTCAGTCGCAGATTAATTCGTATTATGAATGCTTTAAATATAAACAATAATTATTGTATTCATTAATTTGATTGAAACCTCTTTAGTAACCACAGACCTTCATTTAACGTTGCAACTATGAGGGAAGCCAACAAGTTCTATGACTGTTTTTTGTAGAAAATGTAATTCTCTAAAAAAAAAAGTATTTTCTCATTTTTTCGTATATTGCTTAGTTTCTGCGTCATAGTGATAATACAATATTAAAAAAAAATTTACATTCAAACGTAAATATTGTGAACTACTTAAAAGCATTAATTAAATATCACCCTGTCGTAAGTTTGAACTTGAACTTGACAAATGTTATATAAACATTCACTGTTAATTATAAACAACTTGAGCGGTCGACGGGAGCGATTTTAATCCTTAATGATGCAGTCATCAGCATTTTGTAACATATAAATACTCAGGCAAACGTCAAGTTCATCAGGCTTTCGGGTCTTTCAATTTCGCTCAACCTAGTTGCGGGGCAGTACACAGGTACGTCCACTTCTAGTTGTTCTATCCCACAACCCCCATATGTGAGAACACCTATGCACAGGTATAGGGCGATCAGGTCCTCACCTAACCTGGATGAACGTATGCACAAGTATACGGTATTCGGGGGCTACTAAAAGTATAGAGAGAGTCGAACTTGTGAAGTATCAGAATTTCTAGTAAGGGATAGTTTTTGGGGAGTTGTAAAAAGTAGTGAAAGTGCCTTAGCAATTTGTGATAAACTTAAACTAGAAAAACTTACCTTATAAATATCAGAACGAATACATAAATAAAAGACAACGCGGCTCCCATAAATTATATTAACGAAACAGTACCTCCTAAAAAAACTTTGAAATAAGCCTCCCTCGCTTGCCAAGCGATTTAGTATAAATTGAGCGTCGTGACACTCATAATTCATCTACGTCACATCTAAAATAGTGCGCTTAATAAATCTACGTCACAAAAACAGTAATAAATTAAATCAAGAATATCATTAAGTAACTAAACCATTAGTAAATGCAGGCCAGGGCAGTTTAGCTATTGCATAAAATATATACATAAAATACATTAATTACAAATCACGCGCCGAAGTACGGCCAAGTGTCGCCATCTACGGGCGGTCAGCGTCACCGAAGTCAGAGTAGGCCACGTGCTGCATCCACGGACGTTCGCCGAAGTACGGTCAAGTGCCGCGATCTACGGCAAGGCCACCTATACGACAAGGCCAGGAAGCAGCATATTGTGAGTCATCACAGGTAGACCATTGAGTCGACCGTAAAATGTAAACAAACCAGAGAACAAACTGTAATGTGCTGTAATTATCTAGTATTTTTATCATTCTATTTTTGGTTTTTGAAGGGAAGGTAATTATTTTGTTTGATAGGGGGTCGGGGGGGCTTTAAATTAAAAGGGTATTTTTTTGATGTATGTTTTAATTTAGTTTCTACTCACCTAAATTACCAGGGCCTTACCTTGATCATACCCTTGTACTTGTACCTAATAAGTCCTTTGCTTCCTTATTAATATTAAAATAAGACAATATGATAAAACAGGAGACAAGTTTATTAATCATAAAAATATATAAGAGAAATACAGAATACATTAACAAAATAAATATCAAATCGAAGGTAGGAACAAGTTACTGTTACAAGTACTAGATGAAAGGAACATTATATATAGTACCTATAGCTTAAGAGTTTATAATTTACAAACCATTGTTTATGATTTTTTAGTTAGTTCACCTATTCAGTAACCACTGAAGCATAATCTTTGTAAGTACCAATAACAGAATACATGATAGAATAAAATGATTAATTTAGATTCAGTCATGTTAAGTAAAAGAAATATCGCATATATAAATACAGAGCAGTGATTTTTCTATGTTGTATAAGTACTGTGAATAAAATGCAAAGCAGTTATAAACCAAAAAGTATTGTGGCAATAAAATCAAAAGGAAGGTTCGTCTTCACGAAAGTCATATTAATATAAATACGAGTACAACTAGTTAGTTTAGTAGAGTTATAGTTCTATAGTTGATGTTATAAGAGTTAGATAAGTATTAGTAAAATGTTTCTAGTAGAAATAAAGTGTTAAGTGTTAATTAGTGTTCAAATAAAGTAACTAAAAACTGTGGCAGTACTTTATTTACTTTTTGGTTTACATCTTTTCAATTCAGGCATAGTTTTTGTTGAAGTTGAATCATTTTTCTTTTTAACGTAATTTAAAAAAAAATGTTTGTCATTGGTTTTATTAATAATTTTAAAATTTGATCTTCACTATGGCATATGCCATTATGCCCCAAAAAAATGTCCTCTAGTTCAGTTATAGCATTGAATATTAATGTTTTAAAAATTTGACGTTTATTTTGTTTTAAAAATTCGTCTTCTTTATCAAATAACTTTTTAATATAATATAGGCATATGATGCAACTTTGACGACTTCTTCACCTGGGTAGCAAAGTCCTCCCCTAGATGTTGTCGATATGAGGCTAAAGTTAATATTGGAGGACTCTTCGTCCAACTCATTTGGACTTAAAAATGTTTTGCAATATTTATTTATTTATTTACATGCATATTTTAAAAAATTGGCATCATTCTGCTCCAACCTTGGGTCAGTGCTGAAACTGGAACACATGGTTTTTAGAGTCCTTGCATGGAGATGGCAAAGTTAATTTACCCGAGCTTCTCAAAAACTTATACGCACGTGGGGATATTGAATGAAGCAAACAAGCAAACAGAGGTCTCACAAGTATATCTGAGCCTGTTTTTTGTGGATATGTTCAAAAGATTAATTTGCCCTTTTAAAAACTCAATCATATCTGACTTTTCAGACTGGTATTGCCACTGCACTGACTCTAAGATGTCCGAAACTAAGAGAAGCTTACCTTTGTTGTCCACATTAACATTATCATCTTTATTTTCATTGTCTATCAAAAATATTTTGGATTCATGAAGCACTTTATTTAAAGTTATAATATCCTCGACCCGCACTGGTAGTTTTATAACACTATCTTGTCTGAACACAATATTTTTTTAACGAAATTGCCCAAAAACATTTGAATGTTCAAGTCTTCTGACAGAAACACAGACACTTTCACACTTGGGTACCCTTCAGCGGGTTCATTTAAATAAAAAAAACACAAGTTTGTTCTTCCTTCTCCTTTCAACCATCCATACTCAAGTTCGTTCATTTTGATGTCAGCTTCATGTAGCGAAGTAAAAGATATTGCTTCATTGTAGGTAGTTGCTACATCCAAACTTTCAACAATAGCCCTTTCCATTTCCCGGCATTCGATCTTTCTGCGTTTAGTGTCTGGACATTCTCGGAGAGGGACATCATTTTACTTAAGTATGAAGGGCATCCAGGTAGCTTACTTGGAATAGCACATATAACAATCAGGATAGTCTCAATAACAAGAAAGGAAGAGCCCTGTTAAGCAGATGTGCACTGAGAAAATTGTATTAACTAAGCACATGGGTTGATCTTTTTTAGTAGTCACTACTAAAAAATAGTATATTATTTTATATGGAGGAAAAGTGATACTTTTCATGGCGCGCTCGTGTTTAACAGCCGAACGGAGTGAGGCTGGTAATAGAGAGCAAGCCATGAAAAGTAACTTTTCCTCCAAATAAAATATGCTGTTTTTTCTTCAAATGTCGACAAATTAATGCAAAAACATCTCTTTTTAATGGTAATAACATCTAATTATTATTAAAGATAAATGGGTTCGCAAGGCGGCTTAGACCACGGTCGTAGGTGGCCTTGCTTGGACCGGTGTCGATGAATTTAACATAAAGCTGTCAGTGGACACTGTCAACAATAATTACTTTTTTTAAGATGGCGTCTCCGATTGCGTTTTAATTCCGTTTTGATAAGCAGTTATGGAGTAAGTTCGATTAAATAATAACCAATTTGTTCCTAAATTAGTGATTTTTAGAAATGCAGTCACAAATTGAGTGATAAATACAAATTGTAGTTTAATAAATCTTGAGTTGTTGACGCTTATTTTGTTGTCTGTTTGTATTGTAACTATGTTGCTATGACAACACTTTTACCTCCGCCGGCGGAAAAGTGAAAAGTAAAGCTCCGGCGGAGGAAAAACGAAACTTCACGGCCGCCTACACAGTCGAGTAATGACGGATTTACTGACGTTTGAAGAAAAAAATAGTTATTACAACCAGTCTGATCTTGTTGTTGCTATAATTTTAAATTAGTTGAACTTTATAGATTATTATAACTGACATGAGTTCTGATTATTACAAATTGTTGTTAAAAGATAGATAACTATTATTCTGGCTGTGGCAACATGTGTTCACTGATTAAGCGAGTTAAATAAAAAATAACAAAAATATTATTAAAAAAATAGTTGCAACAACTTGGTTCCCACAACTAGTAGTCTAGTTATTCCTTCGTGGTGTATACAAAGACCCTTACATAATAATACACTAAGTGTTAATTTTTTTCTCATATTTCTAGATACTTATACATACATATCTCAAAATAAAAATATTAAAACAATATCACGTATGCATTTTTGTTGGTGATATAATCCTGTTGTGTTATATGAGGTTCAGTTTGGTTAGCAAGCATTTCTGATTAAGAAAAAAGTTTGCTATTATGTTTTCTTTTGTTAACCCAAAATGTTCCATGTCATAACGAAGCTCCTTAGTTGCGACAAATTTAACTAGCAAAATTAGTTGTCATTGATAATTATACTGGTTACACCACAACAAAATTATAGCTTATATAACTACTTCTGTTTGTGTATTAACTAGAAATATTGGTTACAACTAGGAAGCTTTTAGTTAAACTGACTAAAATAATTTGTTGTAACGCCTATTATAGAAATAGGAAATTTGAATTTAAAGTGTAGGTGCTGCAACTATCTTTTGTAGCTTAGAGAACTATAAAATAACAGTTGCTGCGACTGGGTTAAGATATAAATGTTTGCAGTTAACTAATTCATATTTTCTTTCATAACTAACTTATTGACCTGTTCTCTATGTTATCTACACTCTTTAGTTATAGTTACTAAATTTTTAGTTTGGATCAGTAGCTTATTTTTTTTCTCAATGTACCTACCTTCTACTAATCTTGGCATTTTCAGAGAAGCCTCTAATATTTCTCCAGCAGATTCATTTGTAAACGTGGTTTGTCTCTGAATCAAATCATTTTGAAAGTGTAGTTCACATACCTGAAATAATAATGCATGATATGTTCATATTAGCAGAATAATAAATAATAGATACGTGGGCCAGGATTATCCAAGTTCTTAATTTGTAATTCTTAAGTGGTAATTCATTAACTCGTAAGAAGTTAAATACGTGTTTATCCAATTCCTAATTTTTTTACGGAATTGGATAAATGTTTTCATTATAAAGCACATATTTAACTTCTTACAAATTAAGAACTTGGGTAATCCTGCCCGTATTTTAAACATCACTATAGTACCTAATAGGTAATATATGTACCTATATTAAATATTTTCATTACTTACTCTGCTACTATTACTAGGTGTAAACTGTTCCCTTTTTCTTGCAAGAATCCATTTTCTCTTTAACTCCAAATCGAAATGTAGCAACTTCATTGTCGTAATTCCCTTTACACTTGGGGACACAGCACCGGTAAGGCATTGTTTAATGGTAAAATTACTTAAAAATACACAACAGATAGGCTCCTGAACTAGAATGTTTATTGTCCAAAAACCTATCCGAAATCACTTAAATTTATTTTAACGGAGTCAATCTCCCACAAGAAACTGTTGTAAAATATTATATATTAACTACAAGTTATAAAATAATCGAATAAATGAAAAACCGAGTGAAAATACTACTTCCAAACAAATAAGTCAACGATCAATTTGGTCTACCTGTGATGACTCATCCTTGCCTAAAACTGTTTGCTTCCTGGCCTTGTCGTATAGGTGGCCTTGTCTACGGGCGGTTGACGTCACAAGCGCCCTCTCGAGGTCTATGCTCATACCTGGAACAAAGCAAGAAAGAAGGTAACTACGTTGTGGTAAAGAAAGAAGGTAACTACGTTGTGGTAATTGCTATTTTTGGCGAAGGTGCAAGTCAATGCCGAAAACACAAATATAGTTAAGTATATGGAGCAATACAACAGAATTGTACAGGAGAAACTAAAGGAAACCATGGAGCAAGCAGGAAAAACTAGTGAAGAGAACGAAGATAGGAAAAATATAATTATATGGAACAAGTACTGAAGTAAAAGGAAGAAACTATGCAACTAAGCACAAACACAAAAACTTCAAAAGCTTCAAAATGTAAGTAGTGGAAATATAAAACCCAAGTGCTCATAGAAAATGATATATACAAGGCACTTAGGAGGTTAAAATATAAATAAGGTAAATATATAGTGAAATATAGTGAAACAGCATAATATAATCCTGCGTGTTAATAAGACAAATATATAAATAAAAATACTTAGGATATTAATAATCTGAATATACAAAAACAAACATTATAT
>MU181958.1:22182-69248 GCA_016904865.1 Pissodes strobi
CCAGGCTATCCTTCCGGGAGTCTCAAACACAAGAGACTCATCGACGAGCAAAAGAAAGTAGAACATGGTTCAAACAGAACCTTGGTAGGTCGTCAGATGAAACAGCTGTACTTGTAAAACAATTTTTTTATTACATGTATAACAAGAAAAAAGCGAGTCAAACCGCACAAGAACGTACGACTGCATAGGAGACTACAAAATGAGATGCAAATGGATGGACCTAAGCCAGAACAAGTCCACTGACGGAATATATATTAAATTATAATACAATTAGGTGCAATGCAATATGTCTTATGTCTTCTCGAAATGAGGTCAGTTTTTTCTCTTTTAAACCAAATAAGTCAGGTTAAAACGTTGGGGACCAACGTTATAAGGGAGGGGGAATGTGTGAACTACTAAAAAGCATAAACCTAATAATTAAATATTACCCTGCCCTAAGTTTGAACTTGAACTTTGCAAATGTTATATAAACAGTCACTGTTAATTATAAACAACTTGAGCATTCGACGGGAGCGATTTTAATCCTTAATGATGCAGCCATCGGCATTTTGTAACATATAAATACGCAGGCAAACGCCAAGTTCCTCTGACTTTCAGGTCTCTCTATTCCGCTCAGTCTAGTTGCGGTACAGCACACAGGTGCGTATACTTCTAGTTGTTCTATCCCACAATCCCCATATCTGTGAACACCTGGACACAGGTCCAGGGCGATCAGGTCCTTACCTAACCTGGGTGGACGTATGCACAGGTATACGACATCTAGGGGCTACTAAAAGTAGAGAGAGTCGAAATTACGAGTGAAGTATCAGAATTTCCAGTAAAGGGATAGTTTTTGGGGAAAGTAGTGAAAGTGCCTTAGCAATATGTGATAAACTTAAACCAGAAAGACTTACTTTATTAATATCAGAGCGAATACATAAATAAAAGGCAACTCCGCCCACATAAACTTTATTAATAAAAGTGACGTTGCTTTCTAGAAAAACTTTGAACTAAGCCTCCCTCGAGAAGACGTGCATTTAATATTAATTGGGTATAGTGTAAACTCAGAAATAAAGAATATTCTTTTCGTGTTTCGGATAAATATAATCAGTATCCACTGAGAACTACAAATTTTAATGTATATTATTGTAATTGTATTGTCATAATAATTAAAAAAGGCGATTGCTAAGAAAAAAATTACAAAAAACTTTTGAAAAAATTGTGATTATTAAAGTTCCATTTTCCAGATAGATAAAAAACATTGTGAATATAACATGTAGAATCATTTATATTTTTTGGATTATATCAAATATGTTCCGAGACAGGAAATTCATGAAATAAATAAAAGCCTAATAAACTCTGAATCCAGACTTCAAAATCTGCATCTAGATTTCTGGATTCTGGATCAATACTACAATAAACTCGGAATTTAAACTTTGCAATCAATCTTCGAACTTTGAGAAAAACTACATAAGCTTTATAAAATTGAAAATTCAAACCCAATAAGCTCTGAACTAAGATTTTAAGCATAAATTATAATAATAAAAAATTGTGCCGAAAAGTAAAATCGTGCGGAAGGGTACTTTTTCGCATAGCATGCTGAAAAGTTCAACTTTCATAATGAAAAATCGTGGAGAAAAGTGCACTTTTCACGACGATCGTAAGAAAACTGTTTTGCCGTGTAAAAGTTAAAAGCAGTTACAAATTTAAATGTAATATATAATTTTATAATATATATATATATAATACTGTTTTAATTGCATTTACTAACTAATTTCCTTTTTACATTTTTTGTTCTGGACAACGGGGCCAAATTTGTTCCTGAAAACGTCGAGAATTTTCCAGTTCTTTTAGGGTTTTCAGCTTCATTAGGGTCACTAAACTAGCTGAGGTTGCGTAATAGGTAACAGTTTGTCTGAAAAAAATAGTGTTTGTAATATTTTTCGGATTCGGCTTATTCTAGCAAAAAAAAACAGAGACTGCTTTTGTGAAGTTTTGACTATTAGCAGAAATAAAAATGTGAAAAAAACAATCGCGTATAATATTTGCATGTCTTTCATGTAGGGGTAAAAAACGTGATAAGCAATGAAAAACAAACTTGTGCCAAAATGCAATGTTTTATACTTTAAGAATTTTTGAGATATTTCAGAAAAAACTGTTTCGTATAAGTTTTTGACTTATTTTTTTATAACGAATCTAGTGTTAAAATTTGACTATTGTTTTTTGAAACATCTCGTATATATGTATATAAACTTTTGAAGAAAATTAGCCAACCACCATATATTTGCCACAAATTTACGTTGGGGTTTGGAACCTTCGGCAACATGCACTAAAACAGAGTTTTATCCACAATACTGAAACAGAATATTTGCACTCGACGCGCGTTTCGCTAACCATGTTAGCGTCATCAGGAGTTTTAATCATCTCCTGATGATGCTAATATGGTTAGCGAAACGCGCGTCGAGTGCAAATATTTTGTTTCGGTATTGTGGATAAAACTCTGTTTTAGTGCCACAAATTTGATATTCTTTTTCTTAAACTTCCGGTCCGATTTGAATATTTTTTGCTGGCAACAAAACTTTTTGCTTTGAGAATTTTATTCTAATTTTCGTTTTATGCCGGAAGTACTAAAAACACTTTTCATTTCATTAAAACAATTGTGACACCCTTTGGGGTATAACAGCAACCAAAACATATCGCAGATACTATTAGTGAAAATAATTCCACACTACTTGCTGTATTAGCAGCATCCAGTGTGTAAGTATTTTGGAGTACTAGTATCTGATTTTTCATGAATATTTACATACAAATCTTTGGCGAATTGTGCTGGAAATTATATTTTTTTTGTTGTTCAAGAATATTTTCTGCAAATACCCTATAAAATGTACTGGCGCATATCCCACTCTAAATTTAGCAATACGTAGAATCCCCATAACGAGAATGCCTTTTCAGCGACAGAAAAGGAACTTCATTTGCGGAAAGCTGAACCCTTTCAAAGCATGAAAAACGCATATAAGGTATAGGCGGCAACAGGTGGAATAACGTATTTGAGTTTCGATTTTATGCAAAATCCTCCGCATATTATTTCTTCCAATACCGTGTTTTTTCTGCGCCTACTCTGGTATTACGTTTTTGAAATACATGATTTCGGCTCAGATCAAGCCAACAAGTCTTATACCGAAGACCGAGCAAAAAAGTGGTAAAAGACGTGTCGATGCTACTTCATTATATAAATAATAATGACATGAGTAAAAACTGGGTTTTAATACGCGATGGGTGCCCCGGGCAAAAAATTATATCAGGCTGCATTTTATTTTTCTTTTGGTACATGGGTTTCAGCTATTTGAAACCATTCATGTTTCCAATAAAAGGGCACTCACACTTGCCACGTGATGTAGATCTTTCCATAATCGAAAAAAAGAAGAGGGAAGTTGAGCGAGCTGAAATATCAGAGCTTTGGGGTGAAATAATAATTTTAACGGCAAACTAGTGAAAGTTAGTAGTTCCAAGACATTTAAAATCAAGAGAAGCACGGATACTTTTTCTAAACAACCATAAGCCTACTGTTAATATAAAAAAGGTAAGGAAAATTTGTATAGGAAAACCAAATCAATATGTATTTTTGAGAGATATGTTTAGTGGCCCATGGCGATCATATTGATATTAGTATAGACATATGCCAAGGGTCAGCTCCAGGATCCGTGCAACCCCTGCACGGGGCAGCAAGGGGTCGAGGGGCGGCAAAAAATCGAAAAGCGTTGAAAATTTCAAAGTTGCGACGAACGACAAATTAGAAAAAAAGACACACTATAAACTTCAGTCTAAACTTCCTGGATATTATTAATACACATACAATTAATCCAATTTATTTTATCAATTATTACTGATTACTGTTTCGCATTGCCGTCCCATATCCTATACAGAAGACAGAATACAGATAGTTTAAGCCCTATGCCTATTCGGCCCGAGGCCTACTTCCGACTCCCTGGGGCTCCCCACGTCAGTAGTGTACTTGGTTATAGACGACAAGTAAACGTTGTGCGTTGTATTTTTGATGTGTAAACATCTTACGCGACGGTATAAGGGTAAATCTCGGCAAATGGGACGGAAATGTGCAAGCGGATGGGGACGGAAATATGCAGTGATTTTACGAGGGCTTCTCAAATATTTGTGCATGCCGATATAGGATATGTTTACACATTATTGTCTCGAGTACTAGCAGACTAGTTAAATTTTTTTATGGTATAGTACAAAAAATGTATCTTTTTCTCAGCGCTAATATCAAGATGGGGAATTCTTCTGAAGCTTATTGAAGGATTTGGCTTAACTTTAAAGCTGCTTAGTACAACACGTTGGGAAAGACGAGTTGATGCTGTGAAACCCTTTATGCATCAGATTGGCAATATTTATGATGTCCTAGTTGAAATACATAAGGGTAGCTCCATTGATCCAATAGTTAGAACGGAATTCTCAGCTTTCGCAAAGAACATGAAAGACTTTAAGTTTTTATGTTCAATTATAGTATGGTATGACATATTAAATCATATATACCCTGTCAGTAAATTAATGCAAACAATTCAACTCGATCTCTTGTAAACTATAATCTTTATGAAAATCAACGAAATGACGTTCCTTTCGAAATACTGTTGGTAGGTGCAAAGGAACTGGCACTAGAATTGGAAATTAATTGCAATTTTGAGATACCGATGCCGTCCCGTAGAATCCGTAAGCGCCGCGTACAGAGACAGTTTGAATACGAAGGCCGTGATAAACCAATAATAACCCTAAACCAACATTTTAGAAAGATTTTTGTTACTGCATTATTGACCTTGCTCTCAATTCAATGGAGGAAAGATTTCAGCAAATAATGGAACATCATTCGTATTTTCATTTTCTATATGATATTTATAATATTAAAAATATGCCTCATGAAGAGCTTATTGCTCGTTGCAGACCTACAACTTTACTTAACAGCAGATGGCAATCAGATATCCATGGAGTGGATAAACTACTGGTTTTATATAGGTACATTGATTGAACCAAAACAATCAGCAATAAGTGTTATTAAGGTTGTATTCAAAATAAATATGGCTTCAAATGTTGTAATAGGACTAAGAATTCTTTTGACCCTACCCATTACAGCAGCAAGTGACGAAAGAAATTGTTCGAAAGTCAAGCTCATCAAAACCTACTTACGATCGACAATGTCGCAAGACAAATTAGAAGAACGTGCTACGATTTCCATTGAACACGATATAGGCTAAATTGGATGTTTCTAATTTGGTTAAAAATTTTGCTGAACAAAAAGCTAGAAGGTACTCCGTTTATTACGTTTTAACGCAATTATTATTTTAAATATGATTTTTGAATTAGAATATATTTTTGTTTTGTTTAAAATGATAATGCGAGGATATTTTATTTATCTATTTTTTTTTAAAGTAAAATCTGGCAAGAAATTTTCAGAACCCGTAGCGACACGGGGCACGGGGCGGCGAAATTCTTGAAGTCGGTCCTTCATATGCATCTATGCTTCTAAGGGCTCCTTTCCTATTCATAAGGTCAAGCTAGGAAACGTAGAAAAGCTTCTGAGCCATCTTCACAACCACCACAATCGAAAATTTTACGATTATTTAATAAGAAAAAATTACAATACTCTAATAACTATAAAGTTAAATGTAGATAACAATGAAAACAGCAGTGACTGAGAAGACTGATTTTATATGAATCTGGTATATGCAGAATATATTTTCAATTTCCATGTTTTGTTAATTTTTTAAACAGAAACAATAACTTGTAAAAAAATATTATTGAACGTTCTCTTTTCCCATTGAAAAAAATATATACCAAAAATAAAAGGAAAAAACCTGATAATAACTAGTTTAAAATTTTTTCTAATTATCAGAAAACTAGTTTTCTGGGGGCAAATATGGCTTTTTCCGAGAAACGCCTTAATTATTCGACACACTCTTACGGACACGATAAAAATGCCTTTATTATTACAGTTATTCATAGAGGTTTACGCGTAGCTTTATATAAAAAAAAAACAATTTAGAATTTTTGATAAATTTCCTTCTTGGAGCCATTGATAAACAGATGCATCTAGTATCTAACAAGAATAGTCTATGAGAAGTAACAGGCGTCGGTAATACCTAGTACCAGTAAAAGTTAAATATTACATAATATATAATATATTATGCTTGTTTTGAGGCATGTCCTCATATTTTTGGATCATGAATAGAGCCAATCGATATTTACTTATGCTAAGCCAGGCGGAAATATATTTCCAAATGATATTTTTGTATAATTTCCGGTGATTTTTCCACCTAAAATAACAATAAGGTAAATATCTCTCATGAAGGGCATAAACTAAAGCAAGATGATCGACAAAAGAAATCGTTTTCGTCATCAAATGCTAAATAATATTTCGTAAACTATTATACTACTATACATTAAGGATTGGATGATGACATTTTACATGCTAGAATCTGAGAACTGTTTTATTAATTATGAATATGTTAATATCCTATTACAGAAAACCATTAAACAGACGAGAAGAAGCAACTAGGCCAATTGAAATTAGTCTATGACCCATCAATGGAGTGAACATGTGGATTCGGACTAGATTAAGAAGTGATGTTCTAAAATATTATATTTCTTATTTCGTGTATTTGTTGTGGTTTATAGATGTGGCACTTTCACAAAATGGTAAGTTGTTTTTGATCTCACTGTTTAATGTTTATTAGTCTTTATTTTTCCTAAAAATATTGAAGATTTTAACACACTGCCATATTTAAAAAAAAAACAAAATCGTTAGCAAATATAATTTTCGGGCCCCTCGATTTTTGGAACAATATTACCCATCCTAATTTGACTAGCCCAAATAATCATAATAAGACAATTTTAATAATTTAAGCGCAAGTGAAATTTAAAAATATAGCTTGGCATATAGGTACGCATATTATTTTAAATAAATATTTCAATTGCTAAATTGAACACTGGAATAGTTTCATTTTCAAACAAATTACTTATTACATCACATGAGCATAGAAATTCTCCAGTTTAATTCACGTTAATTGAAATAAGGAAAATGTGAATTTTATTTTGAGATTTCAAAGCATTAATTCAAATAATTTTATTTATCAGGATAATTTTGTCATTTTAAAATTCACGCATTATTAGTTGAATTGTGCAGGATTATTTAAATGGAGAAAGAAGGCTTAGAATGATTTTTTTGCAAGAAACATTGATAGGTTTTATAATTTAAAGAAGAATATTGTCTACGTTTAAATAAGTATATTACGATTTAAATATTGAGGACCAAAGTTCGACTCCCCCTCCTTAACATTTGGCTCGTTGAATATTTTTAATTAAACTTGGTTTGGGTTATAGGTTCTGCTTGACAATCTTCCGAAACCTATCGAAATTGGCGAGGATCGGAAAATGGCCAGCATTATTGTATGGCGTTACATAAACACTAGTGTGTCCCCGACCTTACTGTTTGCCAAATAAAAGAACCTGGACGGAAAGAATGCGGGCAAAAAATGTCCTCGCATATTTAGATGCTGCCACATTTTCTTCCCAATAATCCTAATTTATTTTCTATCTAGTTTCCTATAGTGAATTTACATATTTATATTTCCTACTTGAATACTTAATTTTGTTATTTTCCTTAATACTAGTGTCTTCTATTATTTACTATTTTATTTACGCAGGGAAATACGGAATACGGAATAAGTATACTATAATATTTATAATGTTTATATTTTATTTGCCTTCAAGCTATTTAAAATACGTGACAATAGGCAACAGTGCGACGTTTACTTGATTTTTAGCGAGGAGGCAGTTTCGTGATTGGTCGCAGGATATATTTAATACACTTTGACCCTAGACCAACACCTAATTTTTTTTACATATTTTAAAATTTCGGCAGCGACTTGCTTTAGCCATTGGCGTGGAAATTGCCGATGCCGAACTGTGTGGTTATTTATATTATTTGGCTTGTAGGGTCTGGTGATATATAGGTTTTGTCGATTTTGCAAATTCTCTTTTTTCACTAGAAAGGTGGTGTCCTATATAGTAGTTTAAGCCAAAAAAGTCGGAAGATCCGCTACATTTGAACCGAAAAATGCCCTCAAAGTTAGAGTTTTGACACAAAATTTCAGCGAAAATCAATTGTCGGGTGAAAATATTAACTAGGATACATTTGCATCGAACGAGAGACCTCCATTTTGTTCCGGTCCTAATTTAAAACGACTCATAGCCATAGCCCCATTAAACAAAATTAAATTTTACTTGTAAATATCCATCCTCCTTTTTACTGTCAACTGTCACAATACCCAAAACAAAGATTTTTAAGAAGGCACACTGTTGCCAGACGTTTACTGTAGTTTCGTTAGCAAAATTTATTAGAAAAATGGTGCGCTATAAGCGCAGCTTATTCACTACCAGCTAGTCATCTTGCGGCGGCATCCTTTGATTTGGGAAAGTCAATAACCAAGTTTTGCAAATTTTAGAAGAGGGTCATGACTTAATATTGTTTTAAACGCCTGGCCATCTGAATAATACTTTTGACAGTTCGTTTAATTTAAAATATGCTTTTTCTGCTACCGTGCGTAAAGTACTCACTTTACGCACTCTCTAAGATTCGTAAAATAGGTTTTTTTAATCTGTAGTGCGTAAAGTAAATCTGAAATATTTTTTGATATTTAGGGCAATGCGTAAAATATTATATTTTACGCACTAGTGTGTAAAATAATTTATTTTACGCACTAGTGCGTAAAGTAATTTAACACTATTTTTGTTTTTTCATATATTTTTCGGTAGTAGAAAAAATTTTGTATGCTACTCATGTGTAAAGTACTCTTTTTTTATTCAATTTCAATTAAATTTTTTTATCAATATTCCCATTTATAAAAAAGGTTCACTTTACACACTTGTTGCATAAATAACTATTTTATCGTCTAAAATCCGTTTAAAAACTATTTTAAAACGCACAATTGTTTAAAAATCCGAAATTTCCGAACCTCTCAGGGCGATAGCCGAGGCTTCGGACGAATTTGTCATGTATTTTGAAGCGAAAATTCATTTTAAATTCAACTGTGGAACTGAACCGCTCAGGGCGCAGTGCCCCACACTCCAACTTTCCGATTTCGATAGAGTTGACTAGCTGGTAGTGAATAAGCTGTGCTATAAGTGTCTCTACTCTTTTTTTATTTAGGTGAATGATTTTTATGGCAGTAGCACATCCTATATTGCTCGACGAGCGGTGTGTGTGCGAAGATGTTGATTGACACGGTTCTTGAATGGTTAGTTTGGGGAACAGATGTCCTGGGAGCATATTCGCATGTAACAGGCAAGATGTCCATTCGGCAATGCCGATCGTTTCTTCATATGTGACGTGCACGACAGCATTTAGTCAGATGTCGTGACTGTTACATAGAATCAACAAATAAGTCTTCAATTATTTTAACACTTCATGCATGACCCTCCGCTCGCTTCGCTCGCTACGGGGGCACAACAGACAGAAATGAACTAAGTGCTAACCAAAACTAACCCAAAATAAAAAAAATAAAATAAAAATTTTGGGTTAGTTTGGGTTAGCATCTGGTTAGTTTCTATTTGTTGAAACCCCGTATAGAGAGCGAAGCGAGCGAGCATGAAGTGTTGACATAATTGAAGACTTATTTGTTGATTCTATGTAACAGTCACGACATCCGACTAAATGCTATCGTGCACGTCACATATGAAGAAACGTTCGGCATAGTCGAATGGACATCTTGCTTGTTACATCCGAATATGCGTCCCGGGAGTGAGTTCCACAGTGATGCAGTGCGCCAGACAAAGGATTTCTTGTGAAGCGATGTTCTAGGTGTTTCCAGGTGTACGACGAACCGGTGTGCTCTTGCCGTCTATCGTGATTGTCTGACAGGCGTTGTCAGGGGCGGGATAAGGCGAGCCAAATCCTGGGAACATCTGCCGTAAAACTATCTGTAAAACAGGGAGTTCTCGGTCACATGTTTGCGGTGTTTCAGACTATCCAGATTCCGAGTCAACTCCGGGTCACCGACGAGACGCACAACTCTCTTCCGAACGGAATCCAGTAGCTTTAGGGTGTGCTCTGGCGTGGCACCCCAGATGTGTGAGCGAGCAATATTCTACGCACGGTCTTATTTGCGCTTTGTGAAGCAAGAGCAACTGCTGCGGTGTATACATTTTTTGTTACGAAATAGCGTACCAAGCTTCTGGGAGGCTGATTTTGCGACGTTAGCAACGTGATCATGCCAGGACTTATTGCTGTTGACCGAGACCCCCAGTAGTCCGATTGAATGAAGATGGAGGGATGGTCGATCCTGCCATAATGATATCATTGCCCGCCGTATAGTAAACGTGGCTGCTTGGATGATTGTTCAATGTGCATTTGCATTGCATTCATTCATCGGAATAAAAGAGACACTCATTCGATTACACTATTCCTTTGTATGTATATATTCCTCAAATATTTCACTTCATACATGGCCCTCCGCGCGCTCCGGGGGCGTAACCAAACAAACCTAACCCAAGACATTCCCAAATGAGGGAAAACAAACTAAAAAATATTTGCATTTTCGACTGACAAATTTCAATCTTTTTTTATTTCCGGCATGCCTTGGGTTAGTTTGGGTTAGTTTTGTTTGGTTGCGCCCCCGAAGCGAGCGGAGGATTATGCGTGAAGTGGAATATTAAATATACTTAAATAGTAAACAACACTATTATTCTCCATAAGAAAATGTGCAACTTTTGGAAACACTGTGCCAGGTGTCGGTTACTAAAATTTCATTATTTTCACGTTACAATTTCAATATTTTCACGTTACACCTGGGAAAGTGGTAGTGAAAGTTTGCCCTTCTAGGACAATTTAGGCTCAAAACGCGGATATTTTTTGGGCTCAAATGTGGCGAATCCTCCGATTTTTTTGGCTTAAGCTACTCTATAGGACACCCCTTTTCTAGCGAAAAAAAGGAAATTTGCAAAATCGACACAACCTATATATCATCAGACCCTTAATTTGATGATATCTTTGAAGATTTTTAACATTTCTTATATTTTTCTTGCATTTGGTGATTATTATACGCGGTTAACTAATTTTTATATATTTCGGATAACTCTCTTAACTGAACTCTCTAAATTAAAATTTTTATTACAAAACAATTCCGAACGTTCTATAAAGAGCGTTTTGTAACATACTTGCTTCAATATTGCCTAATTTTTAATACAAAAATTAGCTACGAAAAACCGTTTTTTTTTTCAAATTAAACGACGTCATCAATGACGTCAATACAAAACCTTCGGGAAACGAACTCTACTTATTACTACAACATATTTATGTAATACATACAACAAATAATATCATAGAATACTATCCTTATTATAAAAATGAGATATTATTATATTACATATTTTGTACTATAAAACTGTAATATAAAAAAAAAACTGTAATTAATTTTAACGTCTTAAACTAATCAATATTATCAATCATAATATGGTAAGAATAACCTCGTGCGCCTATGGGAAGGCAAGATTTTTTACGTGCTAGTCCTCTACCCCCTTCAGTCGTTGTTAAGGTTCACTCGCTTGGCGCACTATAGATGCTGCCACATTTTTTTCCCAATAATCCTAATTTATTTTCTGTCTAGTTTCCTATAGTGAATTTACATATTTAAATTTCCTACTTGAATACTTAATTTTGTTATTTTCCTTAATACTACTGTCTTCTATTATTTACTATTTTATTTACACAGGGAAATACGGAATACGGAATACTATAATATTTGTAATATTTATATTTTATTCGCCGTCAAGCTATTTAAAATACGCGACAATAGGCAACAGTGCGACGTTTACTTGGTTTTTAGCGGGAGGCAGTTTCGTGATTGGTCGCAGGATATATTAAATACACTTTGACCCTAGACCAACACCTAATTTTTTTTTACATATTTTAAAATTTCGGCAGCGACTTGCTTTAGCCATTGGCGTGGAAATTGCCGATGCCGGACTGTGTGGTTATTTATATTATTTGGTTTGTACGGTCTGGTGATATATAGGTTTTGTCGATTTTGCAAATTCTCTTTTTTCGCTAGAAAGGGGGTGTCCTATAGAGTAGTTTTAGCCAAAAAAGTCGGAAGATCCGCTACATTTGAAAAAATGCCCTCAAAGTTCGAGTTTTGACAAAAATTTTCAGCACCACTTCACAAAAGCACTAGAAATATAGACAAAACACATCTCAGCATCAATTGTCGGGTGAAAATATTAACTAGGATACATTTGCGTCGAACGAGAGATCTCCGTTTTGTTCCGGTCCTAAGTTAAAGCGACTCATAGCCCCATTAGACAAAATTAAATTTTACTTGTAAATATCCATCCTCCTTTTTACTGTCAACTGTCACAATAGCCAAAACAAAGATTTTTAAGAAGGCACACTGTTGCCAGACGTTTAATGTAGTTTCGTTAGCAAAATTCATTAGAAAATGGTGCGCTATAAGCGCAGCTTATTTACTACCAGCTAGTCATCTTGCGGCAGCATCCTTTGATTTGGGAAAGTCAATAACCAAGTTTTGCAAATTTTAGAAGAGGGTCATGACTTAATATTGTTTTAAACACCTGGTCATCTGAATAAAACTTTTGACAGTTCGTTTAATTTAAAATATGCTTTTTATACTACCGTGCGTAAAGTACTCACTTTACGCACTCTCTAAGATTCGTAAAATAGGCTTTTTTAATGTGCAGTGCGTAAAATAAGTTATTTTACGCACTAGTGCGTAAAGTAATTTAATAATATTTTTGTTTTTTCATATATTTTTCGCTAGTAGAAAAAATTTTATATGCTACTCATGTGTAAAGTATCCTTTTTTATTCGATTTCAATTAATTTTTTTTATCAATATTCCCATTCATAAAAAAAGATTCACTTTACACACTTGTTGCATAAATAACTATTTTATCGTCAAAATCCGTTTAAAAATGATTTTAAAACGCATAATAGTTGTACAAAAATCCGAAATTTCCGAACCTCTCAGGGCGATAGCCGAGGCTTCGGACGAATTTGTCATGTATTTTGAAGCGAAAATTTATTTTAAATTCATTTGTGGAACTGAACCGCTCAGAGCACAGTGCCCGACACACCACCTTTCCGATTTCGATAGAGTTCACTAGCTGGTAGTGAATAAGCTGTGCTATAAGTGTCTCTACTCTTTTTTTATTTAGGTGAATGATTTTTTATGGCAGTAGCACATCCTATATTGCTCGACGAGCGGTGTGTGTGCGAAGATGTTGTTTGACACGGTTCTTGAATATTTAGTTAGGGGAACAGATGTCCTGGGATGATATTCGCATGTAACAGGCAAGATGTCCATTCGGCAGTGTCGATCGTTTCTTTATATGTGACGTGCACGATAGCATTTAGTCAGATGTCGTGACTGTTACATCATAGAATCAACAAATAAGTCTTCAATTATTTTAACACTTCATGCATGGCCCTCCGCTCGCTTCGCTCGCTACGGGGGCTCAACAAACAGAAACTAACCAAGTGCTAACCAAAACTAACCCAAAATATTAAAAAAAAATGGGTTAGTTTTGGTTAGCACCTGGTTAGTTTCTATTTGTTGAGCCCCCGTATAGAGAGCGAAGCGAGCGGAGGGCCATGCATGAAGTGCTTAAATAATTGAAGACTTATTTGTTGATTCTATGTAACAGTCACGACATCCGACTAAATGCCATCGTGCACGTCTCATATGAAGAAACGTTCGGCATAGTCGAATGGACATCTTGCTTGTTACATCCGAATATGCGTCCTGGGAGAGAGTTTCACAGTGATGCAGTGCGCCAGACAAAGGAGTTTTTGTAAAGCGATGTTCTTGGTGTTTCCAGTTGTACGACGAACCGGTGCGCTCTTGCCGTCTATCGTGACTGTCTGACAGGCGTTGTCAGGGGCGGGATAAGGAGGGCCAAATTCTGGGAACATCTGCCGTAAAAGTATCTGTAAAACAGGGATTTCTCGGTCACATGTTTGCGGTCTTTCAGACTATCCAGATTCCGTGTCAACTCCGGGTCACCGACGAGACGCACAACTCTCTTCTGAACGGAATCCAGTAGCTTTAGGGTGTGCTCTGTCGTGGCACCCCAGATATGTGAGCAATATTCTAAGCACGGTCTTATTTGCGCTTTGTAAAGCAAGAGCAACTGCTGCGGTGTATACATTCTTTGTTGCGAAATAGCGTACCAAGCTTCTAGGAGGCTGATTTTGCGACGTTAGCAACGTGGTCATGCCAGGACATATTGCTGTTGACCAAGACCCCCAGTAGTCCGATTGAATGAAGATGAAGGGATGGTCGATCCTGCCATAATGATATCATTGCCCGCCGTATGGTAAACGTGGCTGCTTGGATGATTTTTCAATGTGCATTTGCATTCATACATCGAAATGAAAGAGACACTCATTCGATTACACTATTCCTTTGTAGGTATGTATATATTCGTCAAATATTTCACTTCATACATGGCCCTCCGCTCGCTCCGGGGGCGTAACCAAACAAACCTAACCCAAACTAACCCAAGACATTCCCAAATGAGGAAAAACAAACTAAAAAATATTTGCATTTTCGACTGACAAATTTTTTTTTTTTTTTATTTCCGGCATGCCTTGGGTTAGTTTTGTTTGGATGCGCCCCCCAAGCGAGCGGAGGGTCATGCGTGAAGTGGAATATAAGTCTATTCAAATTTCATTTACGCCTGATGTAAACAAAAGCACATGTATGCCTGAATTGCACAGGGTCGTACTTTACTAAACAATTAAAAAAGTGTAACTAAAAATGCTGAAACTAATCTAAAAAGTAATAAATTGTCAATAACTTCACCGTACGAAGTAGTATAAGCTTTTATTTCGAACAAACACTGTAATTACTTTACACAAAACGTCTTTTGCAAGCAGGGGAATCACAGCGAAAACTGAATTCGATCCTGGTCAAAATAACGGGGCGGAGTATCGAATGATTTATGACCGATTCACCAATAGGAACGCAAAACTGCCCGCTTTTGGCTGTTGTCGAGCACGTGCTATTGTTTTCATGCGGCGCAAATGAAATTCGAATAGACTTTAAATAGTAAACAACACTGTTATTCCCCATAAGAAAATGTGCAACTTTTGGAAACACTGTGTCAGGTCCCCCGTGTCGGTTACTAAAATTTCATTATTTTCACGTTACAATTTCAATATTTTCACGTTACACCTGGGAAAGTCGTAGTGCCCTTCTAGGGCAATTTAGGCTCAAAACACGGATATTTTTTCGGCTCAAATGTGGCGAATCCTCCCATTTTTTTGGCTTAAGCTACTCTATAGGACACCCCTTTTCTAGCGAAAAAAAAAAGAAAATTTGCAAAATCGACACAACCTATATATCATCAGACCCTTAATTTGATGATATCTTTGACGATTTTTAACCTTTCTTATATTTTTCTTGCATTTGGTGATTATTATACGCGGTTAACTAATTTTTATATATTTCGGATAACTCTCTTAACTGAACTCTCTAAATTAAAATTTTTATTACAAAACAAATCCGAACGTTCTATAAAGAGCGTTTTGGAACATACTTGCTTCAATATTGCCTAACTTGAACGCTAGAGAATTTATATGAATTTGAATTGAACGCTAGAGAATTTATATGAATTAGCTACGATTTTTTTTTTCAAATTAAGCGACGTCATCGATGACGTAAATACAAAACCTTCGGGAAACGAATTCTACTTATTATTACATATTTATGTAATGCATGATTTGATTGATTTGTAATACATACAACAAATATCATAGAATACTATCCTTATTATAAAAATGAGATATTATTATATGACATATTTTGTACTATAAGACTGTAATATAAAAAAAACTGTAATTAATTTTAACGTCTTAAACTAATAAATATTATCAACAATAATATGGTAAGAATAACCTCGTGCGACTATGGGAAGGCAAGATTTTTTACGTGCTAGTCCTCTACCCCCCTCAGTCGTCGTTAAGGTTCACTCGCTTGGCGCACTATACATGGGTTTTTGTGATTAGCTATTATTTATTAAAAAAAATGTTTTCCCAGGAAAAAAAATGTTATGTTGAAACGGGATATGGGTTAAATATTTTGCAAATGCTATATGCGAGTATGACGTATGCCATATAAATACATTAAGTAGAACACTTAAAAAAAACATACACGCTCCAAAACTAAACAAAATCCGTGACATACCACTTTAATACAGTGTATTTATTCCCAAATATCACAATAAGCTGCAAGTGAGAATAAATATTTTCAATAATCGAAACTATAAACTATATGTACTGTTATTGGTGTAGCTTAAAAACATGCGTTAAAATTATAGAAACGTTTGCAGTATTTTTGTTAAAAAAATAAACTGAGCTAAAATAGAAACGATAATAACAAAATTTTGCCACAACAAAAATTTAATCCAATTTTATGCAACATATTTTCATGATATTGAATGAATAATGCGGAAAATTCCAACTACATAAATTTCAATACTAGAGGTGTGAAAAATGCCTGCATTTATGTCATATATAATCTCTTTGCAAATTTTGAAAAATATTGTTCCTCTAGGGACGATTTTGTTTCCTTTAATATTTTTATTGTATTGGGACAAAATGTTTCGTCTTGAAAAAAGCCATATCGAAATAATTTTCCCAAACCTTAATTAGAAATAATCGCTAGGGAGCAAAAGAAAATTCTTAATTTCTAGGGATTAAATAGGGTACTTTAGTTCTCTTTGGAGGAAGTAAAACGCACGTAGCTCCAAAATTAAAAAATAAATTGGAACGCGTTGAAAATAAATAATTTCTCCGATTTTTGGAATGTCTCAAACTAACTAACTAATTCGAAGAAAAACCCTTCAGAACATTTCTGTGTTTAGGAGACGCGGCTTTTCCGTATTCGAAACCTACCGTGCTTTTTTGATGTGCAAACATCTTACGCGGCGGTATGAGGGTAAATTACGGCAAATGGGACGGAAATCATATGTGGGGACAGAAAAGCTGCCACACTCTGTCTCTGTTTAATAGCAGAGAGTAAGGTTATAGTTGATATAAAATAATATTAAAATAATATGAACAATAAAACAAAATGAAACAGAAATTAGTTATATCAAAGAATATTCTAAGAATATTTTTGGTTATATGAGAAGAGCCAGTTGAGGAGAGTGCGCAAATCCTGCTGCTCAGTGAGAGATGGGGTTCGGTTAAGGGCACCTCTACCAGTTGAACTGCTAACTGTCTTTGATATCCTATAGGTACCACACCTCAATAATTAAATAAATTTATGAATAAGTTTGAAAGTAAGTAATGAGGTATTACACAACAAAAAAATTAAAATTTTAAAACAATATCCACGTTTATTGATAAAGTTGTTAGTTGATACAAGGGTCAGGTACCCTGCTATTGAAATTATGTGTAAGTTAAATAGTTAAATATACGGTGAAGCTAACATACAAACTAAACTAATTTAGTCTATGATCATAAAGTAATTATATTGCAATAAATCTATACAATTTAAATAGTAAAAAGCAAAAATAAATAGAACACTTCACTAATAACCGCGCCGAGATCTGTTTTCCAACCTAATACTGAATTATATTAAAGTTATCCAATATTCAACTAAGTACTTCAATTAAAATCAAGAATCACTGAAGTTAATTAAGGAATTAACTTAGTGAAATCAAATAACAAATTAATAAATGAAGTTAATTAGTGTACAATATTCATTGAATTAAGGCAATTAACAAACCAATTAGTGAAGTAAATCACCAACTATTAACCGAATAATGAGAAATTAGTACAATGAAACTCAGTTAACAAATTAATCAACGAAGTAAATCGCCAACCATTAAACGAATAATATAAAATTAAATGAAATTAATTATCAAGTTAATTAGTGCGGTAAAGTCACTAACTATTAACCAAATAGGTAGTATAAGGATAATTCAATGAAATTAATTAACAATTTAATTGGTGAAGTAAGCCACCAACTATTAATCAAACTATGTCAGCTTGCCTTAATGGCAATTCAAAATAAAGCAAATGATTGGTAAGCCAAACTAAAACTCAAAAAGTTAAGGTAGGTGTAGGCAATAAGGTAATTAAAGCGATATTAAAATAAAATAAGTAAAAAACCACGAAATAATGTAGGTAAAACCCGAGCAAACAGCTTATATTAAATATTAGTAAAGAGCGATTATATTCAATTGAGTACGTATTATTATAATACGTACCCAATTGAATATAATCGCTCTTTATTATTAAATAATGACAGTAAAAATACAAATAATGCTTATAAGCGAGGCAAAATATCAAGGCGTAAAGTAAAGTAGTAGTAACTACTATGCAAAATTATTAGACGGTTTCAAAAATAAGAGAAATATATACACTCTAACCTATAAGTTGTTAAGGCTCGTATAGCCATTCAAATAAATAAGCTAATGTTATTTATGGATACAAGTTGCACAATGATATAAAAACTTAAAGCTAAATAAACCAACTAAGTCGTGATCACGAATCGTTAGCCGCAATATCAGACATTTACCTGAGTCAGTATAACATATACCAACTACACAGGCTTTACGTGTAATAAAAACTATTTGCTATATAAAAATCACAACTTATGGAAACTAGCTTAAAAGCAAAGTTTTGCAAATATGAAAGCTCTAGTAGCAAATATATCTTTCACATATAAGAGCAATCAAATCTATAAACCGTAGTTACACTTACGAATCAAGTTATACAAAAAGAATGCAGTTATTAATTTATCAAAAATCAAACTTCATTATTACATTAGAATGTTCACATACGACGGAATGAAAATAAAAACATGTATGGCTTATCTATGTCCTGTGGCTCTCATATGCTCAAGTCTCAACAACTATCTAAGGTACACCAACAGTAACCACTGTATACTTCTCACAAGTGGTTGGTTATGTAAAAATAACGAGCACCACAAGCAAGCTAGCAAACAACGAAAATACACATCAAATGTGCGAACTATAAATCAAATTTAAGTTAATTTTAAATATACGAAATTTAAAATGTTACAAAGTGAAGACCTATGGGACCGGGTATTAAAAATGCGAATAACTAATATTTTAAATGCGCTTGTGTTTGTTTGTTTGTTTCTTACGCTTTCACGCATAAACTACTCAACCGATCATCATGAAATTTTGTACATATATTTTCAAGAGTATAGTAAAGGTTATAGGAAACTTTTAGCTTTTACCCGCTGTTTCACTCGCGTTGATTTTTACGGTTAGCTTTAATGCTATTTTTTATTTTCTTGAGGTTATATTTGTAAAAAAAATCCTGATTTTGGGCATGCCTTGGGTTAGTTTTTGTTCGTTGCGCCCCTGTAGCGAGCTAAGCGAGCGGAGGGCTATGCGTGAAGTGTAATATTAGACATTCTAATGCAAACGTTGCAAATGTAAACATCAAACAACGCACGTCAGGCGGTATCGGTGACGGGAATGTGTTTTGCAGGCTGTCTGTAATGGTTAGTGTCAAACGTGTTCTTTCTAACGCCAGAATATAGGCATCCAATTCTAAATAAGTGGATGCCTATATTCAGGCGTCACGCGCATTATATTTTCATGTCGATGATGTCGATATAGGATATGTTTACACATCAGTGTCTCGATTACTAGCAGACTAGCTCATTTGTTTCCTAAATTGTGTGTTAACGAGTTGGTATTCGAATGAGGGACGAAAAAGGCGAGGAGAACCCCTAAAAGATTTTGTACTTCCAAGTCCCCTACCGGTTTTGTTAGCGGAACTTTTGTATATTTCGAGAAAAGGGGCTAAAGCTTGGGTTGTCGTGAGTTGGGAAGAGCAGGTCCGCTACGTTTTATGGTAGGAGCCTAAGGCACACCCCATTTATCGCTATGGGAATTCTAAGCTTTTCGTTGTTTTTCATTATGCCTTTAAATCATAAAGAAAGGAGCCTAAACCGGAGGAACCTATTCCAGTTTAGACTACCTCATGGCTTTTAACGGGTAGGTACCGGTGCTAAATTTGCGAGTATATTGAAACGTATAAAACAGCGTTTTTATGTCGACCTTATCTTGGCTTGAAATGTTGGATCTATAGTTCTGTTCACGCTCAAAAGTTAGTGCGGCACTTATGAAGAAAGGCGTTGCCAAGTTAACGTATTACTTGATTTTAGCCTCGTTTCTGCAGGCAGTTAAATAAATGCATAATTTCTTAAGCTAGAGGTAATTTTTTATATGTAAAATAAAATTAATAGAAATTATTATATTGAAAATTATTTAAAGTAGTTTACCAAGAAATAATATTATATAGAATTTATATACGATATATAAAAAAGTACGGTATTTTACAAAATTTTATTTACTTTCATCTGTGGCTTATGTCTGTCTGTCTGTGTGTCTGTCTGTGTGTCTGTCTCTAATCAAATCTTGCAAGCTGAATTAGAAGTTCTTCTAAATGGCTAAATGCCCGATTGACTTGAAATTTTGTACGCGTTTATAGTTCCGATAACAATACAAAACCACAGCTTAGTTTGTACTAAGCTGTCTTAATGTTGTTAAGTATACAGCCCCCCCTTTCAAGGAAAGGGGAGGAGGGCATTACTTACAGTATGTCCGATTTCGTTTAAAATTGGTATATGGGGGGTTTTGAGGACAAGGAATATGATTTTTTTATCAGATTTTGGAAATTTAAAATGGCGGATTCAAAATGGCCGATTTTGAGTTAAATCTGGCAATTCAATTTTATCTGACTTCTACATAGCCCATTGGCTTCAAATTTGGTACGCGTTTGTAGTTTCACTGTAAATGCAAAACTATGGTGCTGATGCTTACACTACCCCCCTTCAAGGCGCGCAACTTAAAATATGTCCGATTTTGTTTAAAATTGGTATATGGAGTTGGGGACAAGGAATATGATTTTTTTTATCAGATTTAAAAATTCAAAATGGCTAATTCAAAATGGCCGATTTGGGGTTAAACCTTGCAAGTAAATTTTAGCTGACTTTTACATATCCCATCCCATTTGCTTCAAGTTTGGTACACGTTTGCAGTTCTAATGAAAATACAAAACTATAGTGTTGCTTAAACTCCCCTTTCCCCGTTCAAGGCTAGTGGTGGGGGCACAACTTAAAGTATGTTCGATTTCATTTAAACTTGGTATATGGAGCTTTTTGGGGACAAAAAATATGATTTATGGGTTAAAGCTTGCAAGTCAATTTTAGCTGATTTCTACATATCCCATTTGCTTCAAATTTGGTAAGCGTTTTCAGTTCCAATGAAAATACAAAACTATGTTGTAGCTTACACTTCTACCCCCCCCCCCCCCCTCCCGTATGTTAATTAATTTTAATTAAAGTTCGTATTTACAAAAAAAGTTGATGAGAGGTATGGAATCCGACGTTTCGTCTTGAAGGGGTTATCAACTTTTTTTTTAAATACGAACTTTAATTAAAGTTAATTAACCTGAGCTATTCAAAATTACGCCAAAGGAAAATAAATAATTAACTAAAAAAAGTAAAAAAAAAATATGTGCCTCAGCTCTATAAGCACACAACTGAAGTGAAACTTCTGAAAGAAATGTTAGGAATTGAGTTTTAATTTTTTTTTTCCTCAACTTTTGCCCCCGGTTTCGGCACTTTTTTTCAATTTTCTTTTTGCTTTTTTCAACATTTTTTTTTTCATAACGCATTTTTTCCCCGACCTCGTACCTAAACTCCTTCGCCTAAATTTTTCGTTTTATTAATTTTTTTTCATATTTCGTTTTATAATATTTTTGTTAACTTTCCGCACAATTTTTTTCGTTTTTTCATAATTTTTTCCCATTTTTTCGAATATTTTTGGGTATCCGAGGAAGTGGTGATATAATTCCTCTCACCCACCATCCCCACCCCAATGATGACCCCGTCACTTGTCAGATTTTCGATCCGAGGCTCCGTTGCATAGATATCGGTAAAAAACGGTTTATTCCCAAGATCCCCCTTTAAATTAGAGCCCCGGTCTAAGGTAGCCCCCCGTTGGTCTAAGGCGCACCTACCATAAAAATCTGGAGCTCGTAGCTCTTACCGCTCTCCCGAAATTAAATATTTTAGTTTTGTCTTGTCCCCCCTCTCCTGGCCGGAAGGGGGGGGGGTCCAGTTTTCATCCAGGATCCTCATTTTGCCCCAGCTACACGTCCTGAAAATTTCAGCCCTCTAGCTATACTGGAACATGCTTAATTAAAGTGGTGTTTCACTTTGGTTTCCATTTCGTTTGATTTTTTAATTTTTTTCTGACTTCCTACCCTCGCTAAAGAAGTTTCACTTCATTAAAAAAAATTAAGAATACATATTAATATTAATGTTAATAACGCCAATATCATCTGAAAAACAATAAAAAAAATAGTTCATATTTAATAAAAGAAAGTTGATTATGACCCCTTGAAAGAATACCACCGTTGGATAGAGCGGAAAAAGTGGCAATGCAAAAGGACAATTCAATTTGAAATCCGTTTTTAAATAATCCCAGAAAAAAAATAAAACGCTTTTTCACAGTTTCGGTTTTCTTCCAGATGTCTCCGGAAATACTCGGGATTTTAAAACTTTCTAAATGGCATATTGTGAGGCACCTAAATGCGCAATTTTGCTCTAATTTGACCGACACTGTATCTGTTACGGTTTTTGCGATCCGCACATATAGATTCGAATTCGAGCCACCCTGTACACCTACTATAAAAATATAAATATGAAAATATTAATTATTAATAATGCTTAACGATAAAAATACTTTTATAAATAATTATCAATGTTCCATACGTTATTAAAAGGCGGCCGAGTTGGCAACGATGCACAGTTATTTCCCATAAGAAAAGCATTGCCATAAGGCGCCACGCTAACTTTTGAGCGTGAACAGAACTATAGATAGAAAAATAGTATTAGTAAATTATTTAGGACACAGTAGCCTTTCCCACCCTTTTCTTTCAAGGTGATCTTGGACTAGGCCTCGCCCATATTGGGCTAAAACACTTTACCTTGAGATTATTTGAATTTTGATTATGTAAGACTTTGGCCGAACTCAATTGACCTTGGTCGTCCTAAGCTTTCGTCTGAGGTGTCCTTCAACTTCGCCCCGCATTCTTAACCTTAGACTTCCAATTTGGGCTAAGGCATTTGATTGTGAATTTATTTGAGCGTAGCAAATAAAGTAAGGTTAATTTTTTTCTTATCGTTTGTCGCCCATTTATGTGCGAATCCCGTACGAGACTTGCTTTCGTTCTTGGGACTGATTCAACCGTGTTCCAGGCCGAGATGTATGCGATCCTCAAATGCGGGTGTAAGGACCTGTTAAGAGCATTCAGAAAGAAGGATATTTATATTTGCTCGAACAGTAGGTCTCGAGGTAGGACTGCTCTGTCTGCCCTTGGGTCTGATAGAGTTCATTCTGTGCTGGTGTCTGAGTGGAAGGACGTCTTGTGCCCTTGACAGGCCATAATAGGGTCAGTCTTATTTGGGTTCTTCGACACTCGAATGCCGGAAAAAACGAGAAGGCTGATCGACTGACATGACAAAGTTCTGCAAAGCGTCCAATGGGATCTTAGCCTATAATAGGTATATGCTACTGTACCGCTGCCGCCTACCCGAAGGAACGCAATGAATCTGCGGGCCAAGAATCTATCGCCTATTACTCTAGGGCTAAGGAAGACTGGGCTACTTTTGGAAGACTCAGCACCTTGTAGAAATAAAATGAATTTGCTTAGATATTGGCTTACTGGGTAGAAAGTGATTCTAGTTGGATTCAGGGCAACAATCAATAAAATGGCTGTACAAGATGCCCAATTTTCGACAGCGTATTTCTTTATCAATAGAAATAGAAAAATGCAGGTTACACAACACTCTCTGTATCTCTTTTATATGAAAAACATAGCGAAGAGTTGAAAATTTATTTTTATACCTACATTTCCTTACTCAGAATTTAGTGGCGCATACTTAATGATTTTTTTGGAGACATTGATTCGAAAAAATACTTGCCAAAGGCTGAATAAGAGGCAAGCTTAACGTAACGAGACGGGTCTTTCATTCGTCTTATGTGCAAGATGAACTATTAAATTTTGAAACTTTTTATTGGCAACATCAATCACCTATTTCAAAGCGTATATCAAGATAATAAAATTTTAATGTCCCATTACCTCCTAGACGTTCATTTATTTAATGCCATTTATACCTATGTCGTTTGACTTAACGTCCACCTTAATAAAATTGAAATTAAGTTAGCTATAGACTGCAGTCCTACAGACCCATCAAAATAGATTCATTAATAAAAGATAAAACAAGTCAATTCATTTAGAAATCATTAATTCTGTTTATTGTCAAGATTCCCTATGTTAGGTATCCATACCAATGCCAATTAAGAGTAAGTGCTGTGAATATCAAAAACATTTAACTAATTATTTGATCTATGATGTGCGATTATTCGGTATTTGCTTTTAATTTATTAAGGTAATGCCATAAATACTGATTAACAATGTACACATGAGCGCGAAAAAGTATATTTAAAAAACCAACACGTGAGTAATTAGGGTCTAGATGTTTTTATTGAATCATGTGGAAAATAAGAACGTTATTATTTAATTTAAAATGAAATAAAAAATAAGCAAAAAGTAAGATATTAACTCATTAAATGGCGCGCGGACTTCTACTGTAGACCAGCAGCTTTTATGTATCAATAATTTATCCTTTACAGTTTGTACGGTGGGGTTTCCAGTAGCTGCTTATTAATACTTAACTGAGCGGAGCATACCAGCGACCAGTGATTAGGTTTAGTATCACCAAAGAAAATTCAACTATCGTAGTAGAATTTTCTTTGGTATCACTTATTAGAAAAAGCATCCAGTACCTTCAGAGTATTGCTAAGGCGAGGTGCAGGATTGTAGATTGCGCGTTTAATAAGGTAACAGAGTTTTTTCTGAGGAAAAAGTGATACTCAACTCACAAAAGTGATATTGATTAAATGGATAGTCATTATTATATTTGCAAAATAAAACCATGAAATGGATAAAAAACTTCGAGCACGTTCTCATAACTTGGTGACCTATTTTCCCGGGCTTAAGCGTGCTGTGCGTAAAGCCAGAAGAGAACCGGAATTCATTAATTTTTTTTTGGACATGTAGCTAATATAGAGATATTTTCACGGTAGATGTTCCCAGGATTTGGCCCGCCTCATCCCACTCGCAGCAACGCCTGTCAGACAGTCACGACAGATGGCAAGAGCGCACCCGTTCGTCGTACACCTGGAAACACCTAGAACGTCACTTTACAAGGACTTCTTTGTCTGGCGCTCTGCATCACTGTGAAACTAACTCCCAGGACATATCCTTTTCCTCCTAATTACAACCTACACCTACGCACGAACCGTGTCAATCAACATCTTCCAATACACACCGCTCGTCGAGTGCCATATTATCTCCCTTTAGTGTGTACGCTACTGTCATAAAAAAGCGTAAATTACACGAATATATTTAGTGAAGAGGAACGATAAAAGTTTAAACGGCACAGAGATTGCAAATATACAGACACAATGCACTTTAGATCTCTAATTGGAATAACGTATCTCTTTGCTGCGCTGGGAAATTCCAGGTAAACAGGCCATCAATTATTTATTTATTTACTTCTTTAATTAATAGAAGAAACGCATTTGTTTACAGAGCATTCTATAAACGAAAATACAAAACCTAGCAATATTTAAAGAATCAAATCTTCAAAATAAAACTAGAGAAATACGGAGGTGTAAAGACAGTGCGCAATAATTGCAGCAAAAATAATATGTACAGGGTGTCCGGTTATAAATGTAACCCCCCTTTAACTTTTTTATTTGCCCTCGTATAAAAAATGTTCAATACAAGAGTTGTAAGGATCTTCATACAGTTTTCTGCAGTGTTACTAGAAAAACAATTGAACATCGAAATTCTACTGTGCAGATTAAATTAATGTTTTTTTAAATGGGACACCCTATATATTCTTCCGGATATCGGTAGAGCTCTTTAAGACGAGTTCAGTAATATAAGGTTTGTTGGGTCTAGCTATAATAGTTACCACGTAAATTGCAAGAATGTCGGGTATCTGATTATTACTGAACCCCTCTCCTAAATTCATTATTTGGTGAGCTAGAAAAAATGTTGTATACAAAAGTTGTAGGTTCCTTCAGAAGCTTTTCTGCGGTGTTACTAGAAAAACAATTGAACATCAGAAAAGCTTCTGAAGGGAGAATTTTTTTCTAGCTCACCAAATAAAGAAGTTAGGAGAGGGTGCAGTAATAATCAGATACCCGACATTCTTGCAATTTACGTGGTAACTATTATAGCTAGACCCAACAAACCTTATATTACTGAACTCGCCTTAAAGAGCTCTATCGATATGCAGAAGAATATACAGGGTGTCCCATTAAAAAAAAACATTAATTTAATCTGTACAGTAGAATTTCGATGTTCAATTGTTTTTCTAGTAACACCGCAGAAAACTGTATAAAAATCCTTACAACTTTTGTATTTACCATTTTTTTATACGAGGGCAAATAAAAAAGTTAAAGGGGGGTTACATTTATAACCGGACACCCTGTACCTATAAATTGCAAACAAAATTCAATACAATCAAAATACGAGACTATGACTGATCCGTAAACTCGGACAATAATCATTAGGTACCTCAGAAATCAATATTGACAGAATGGCTGGTTGCAAGTCGCATTATTCGTGATAAGCAAGAATGATAACCATCGTTTATTCTATGAAAAGGTATGAAAAAAGGGCTAGGAGAATGAGTAGGTCTAGGTGGAATAAAAAAAATAATATTGTCAAGCAGCGACCTCGGCAGGGAGGCACTATTGATGTTATTTTTAAGAAGGTTAAACAGGACACCTTGAGATATCTATGATCACGGCAAACAGACCACCCTTTAGGAGTGAGCTTAGATAAGAGATTATTGTAGCTAATATATTCAATATCCAGGTGCTTTTTAAGAGCTATGTATCTAAGGAACACGTTTAATAGTACTGATGTCGCAGGCGTAGTAGGAGTCCAGACTGATGAGCAGTATTCAAGATGAGGAATGAGGACGGACAATCAAGACCATTGTATATAATCTCAAGCATATGTCAGTAAATTGTTCAGTGGTTCGTTTAATGAAGCCTAATAATTTCAGCGATTTTTTGAAGTATGAGGAATGAAACTTAAAATTTTATCAAGAATGACCCCCCCGTCACGAACATAATCTAATGAAACATCAAGCCTATATCGTTGTTTTTTGGGCTTAAAAAGAGTAATGCAGAATTAATTTATAATGACAACTCGAACGCCCCTATAAAAATCCTGAATGATTCTAAAATCAAATTGGCAACACTCTCAAGGTAACACTTTCAAGTTTAGTGTTGTTAATTCGATAACAAGACGTTGTCCGGACTACAACACGGGGCTTCAGAGTTGCGAGCGCATCACATGGTTGACAAACACATGCGTTGTTTATGTTTACATTTTCACTTCATGCAATATTCTCCGCTCGCTCTGGGGCGCAACCAAACAAAACTAACCCAAACTAACCCATATTTAAAAAACCCGAGCCGTCGTATTACAAGCACAGAAATCTGATCATTGCGCTACGAGACCAGTTAAAAGCAATTCGATGGACCATAAAGACAGTGGCGTAGCTACCGGGTGGGCATGGGGGGGCAAGGCCCCACGGCGCGAAGAGAAATTAGGCGCCGCTCCGAATTTATAAATCTGCTAATGCTAACAATGCTCATGAGCTTAACTGAGTTTTTAAATTAATTAAATTATAATACAATCAAAGATCAAAGACCAAAACATGTATTAAACTTTTTACCCAACCAATACATGTTGTGTCAGGTATTTATTATTTATTCTACGTGGAATAAAAAGATATATACCGGCGCGGCGGCATTTGGTACATGCAAATTTGTAAAAACGCTGCGTAAGGCGGCATGCGACTTCAAAGACAAAAATTCCGAAAATTTAGGTCGTAAAAAAGTATGTGTTTTTTAGAGTTTCGTATTTAGGAAGTACCATTAGCCAGACAAGTCTAAATAGCCTAGCAATACTAAGCATAGAAAATGAATTTGTCCAAAAAATTCATTTTGAACAAATAATCGATCAATTTACGTCGATTTAAAACCGAAGGAAGACTCCAATGTTTAATGAATGAATTAATTAATTAAGGTTACAGATTTGTAGTTTACGTTTATATTTAAATATGTATGTACCTGTTGGTTGGTTGCCGTTTATATATTTTAATTCATAGTCCTGTTAATAAAAAAGGCGTGTGCACTATGTGTGCATAGCAGAAGTGAAACTTCTTAAACTTAAACGCCCTAGCCTCGGATTTGGTTAAAAAGTGGTTTTTTTTTTAATATATCACTCAATTAACAAAAAGGAAGGCATAAATGAAAAAAAAACTATTCTTCATAAAAGTTTCGCTTATGTCTTGACAAGGTAATAGAGCAAACGCCATATTTTTATCTTGTAAACTAACAAAGATGTCACAATAAACGTCCATGACCGTTTTCCGTTCCCTGCCAGCTCGCCCGTCATGTGTTACGATCGCCCACCGTGTGTCGGGATCGCGACCATCAAATTTTACTCTCGGCGCGCGTTAAGAAGTCTCACTTCAAAAATATACGTTTAATATTATGATGTATTATTTTTGGATTAATTTGCGTATATACACAAAATATAGGTTTGTTTTAGGCGCCAGCGGATACGCTTGCCCCCCGGCGCCCACATTTCTAGCTACGCCACTGCATAAAGATATGGTGTTTTAAAAACTATATGGTGTTTGTCAACAATGTGATGTCGCGCAACTCTGAAGCCCTATGATATGGTCCGGAAAACGTCTTGTGTGATAGTCAAAAAGAAGAGGAGTCTTAGCACGATGAAAGTCGATGATTTGACATTTTTTAATGTTTAGTTCAAGAAGGTTTTCATTGTACCATTTCGCAAGCTGGTTAAGGTATTCTTATAGGTGAAGAGCATCTTTGAGAGAAGATATTTTTTGGAAAAATTTAAAATCATCTGCGAAAAGTAATCCATGCTCATTACTCGGTTTTTCTTTAGTATCGTTAATGAAAAGCAGGAATAAGAGAGAGCGTTGAAGAACACCTGAAGATACAGATTTTGCACTAGAAATAAAGTTATGAACTCAAACTGTGACCTTTCTGTAAGATAACTAAAGAGCCGCTGCGCGCTGTAGCAATACTCCAGAAACTCTTTTTTTTTTTTAAGTTTTGACAGTGGAATACAATGATTTACTGGATCAAAGGTTTTGAAACAATTAGTAAAGACAGTATCTACTTGCCACCACTGCTCCAAAAGAAGATGTTCAGTGGATTTGCCCTTCTAGAAGCCATATATTGATCATCTATGCAAAACTGTAAACAGGATTATTCGTTTCGATCAGCAGGTCATTAATATAGTTGAGGAGGAGGGAGTTGGTGAAAGTATTGCGCCGTGAGGCACGCCCGCGTTAATGGTGAATGTGTATGTCCATCAACTGCAACGTGTAGGGATCGGTTCTTAAGGAAACTGGCCAGCCAGCGGCAGAGAGAGGTTGGCAGTCCGAAGGACGGCAGTTTGATGAGCAGTCCGTCATGCCAAACTCGGTCGAATGCCTTTGAAATAGCCAACGCAAATCTGAGTCGGAGTAGACGAAGGATGAATAAGAGACAAAGAGATCAGCAGATTCAGAGTCATTTGTGCTTGCATGAGACTTCGTTAAGTTTGACGTCTGTGAATATTTCATTTAGGCTTCTCTTTGAATTTACATGGTTTTAAAAGGATTTTAAAGTAGTTTTTAAGGAGTTTCTAACTAACGGTTAGAAAGAGATCTTAATCTAGAACATTCATCATATCGGATGCTAATCCACTCTCTTTAAACTTTTTATGTACAATTTTCTTTTTAATTATCACACCTATGAGTTCAACACTATACCAACAAGGAAATTACACATACATACATACATACATACAATTTTGTACTGAAATAATATAAAAAATGTTAAGCATTTCATTTAATGATTTCTTCTTAAGTAAAGTATGCCAGACAACAGAAGCCAAAAGTGATTTAATTTAGAATAATCATAGTAGAAAACCTCTGCCTTCTCACTTACATATGGCTGCATGTGGGTGGCCAATGAAGACTAAAGGGGGGGGGGGGAGATATGAGTCTATTGGCACTAGTCATAAATCAGATCTAGATAGCCCTGATTATGGCACAAAACTAATTCAAGTAGTTTTCCTTCGTTATTTACCACATTTTTTAGTTGGAATACGTTTTGAAATGCACACAAATCAGAAATTATTTTAATTTTTTCAATATCATAATTGAAACTGGAAATAGTCGTGCATTAGGAGCATATTGTGGGCCATTGAGCATTAAAACTATGAAAATCTCGAAATAAAAAGTTGGGCTGAAGGATATTTTTCAATTACTAAATCAACAGTGCCACTTAAAATGGAATAATGAGCGACATCAGATTTAGGCGGTATGTACTAGGTACACTCCTCCAAAAATCAGCTGAGATTCACCAATGGTAACTGATACAAAAATCTAGTTAGTCGGCGGCTCAACCTTATAATTAAAAAAAACTTTTGGGCACTGCAATTAGAGTGTCCCCCCCTCTCTCCTGAACCTGCTGGTATGTGTAGACCTGTCAGATCCCTAAATATTATAATCATAAGAGCTCTTTCACACGAGGATTCTATATGCGAGATACGCGTATCCGAGATACAGAATCGCGGTCGAAAACATGCACTGCTGCATCGATTTCACGTATTTCTTCAATCAGTACTAAAATAGTCGCAGTGCCATGCATAGGTTCATCACTAAAGCGCGTAGTAAATAATGCCTATGACGATTCAATTTATACTGAAAAATATCCTGCGTCTATGATATATGCAAAAGTATCCATGTCTGAACACGTCCATATATCGTAATGGTAATTTTGTATGCGACATACGTATTCAGCGTCCGGCGACTGAAGTTGCAGGGATGCAGAAATTCGAAATCGCGATACTGTATGCGTCGCTCGTGCCGTGTGAATATGTCCATTTGAATGTATGTTTAACCTGTATCTCGGATACGCGAATCTCGCATACAGAATCCTCGTGTGAAGTCAACTTCGTTGCAATATGTATCTCTGTTGAAATTTTTATTCCAATGTATACTTTTTATTTTATTTTTTAGAGATTCCAGAGCAACTTTTAAATCAACATATATATTTGACCCTCAGCCAAGTTTTTGAACGTTTGGCCCCTGACATCTCTTTTAACATATTCGGTAGATGAGACGTCCCACAAACAAGCATATTTTTGAAATATATTCAAGGATTAAATAACTTGATTAGACGTCCACTTAATTTCCATCATTTTTAATGTCAATTTTTTCCCCTAGGCCTGTCCGACATACGTCCCCATATAGCACTGCACCCTGTACAGGCTTATTGTACTGAGCCTGTGTGGTTTTATGATAGTATTTTTGTGTCCTGTACGAGGTCGTACAGGTGTACTGAGTATTTTATTAGTATATCTGGGTCTATATTTGGTTGCCCAAAGATGCTAAGTCTCCTGCGGTCCAGTGCCTCGCAGTTCATCAGGATGTGTCTGGCTGTTTCCGGTTCCTTATTGCATAGCCTGCAGTTCAGGTCTCCGATATACAGACCCATCCTGTTCAGGTGTACCTTTAGGGGTGCATGACCGGTCAAAAGACCGGTTATGATTCGTAACCGATCTCTGCTCATGAGTAGCAGTTTTTCGGTTCTTTTTTGCATGGTAGGCCAATAAATTTCTTTCCATTTTTTTTACCTGGGGATTTCTGCCCAGTGACGTCGATGTTCTTTTCGAACCCAGTCTTTGATGTGGCTCCGGGTCATACTTTTTGGTATTCCCAGAGCCGGTTCTGGGCCGATTAGTTTTGTTTTCGATCCTCTCCTGGTGAGTTCATCAGCTTTTTCATTGCCTTCGATTCCTCTGAGTCCTGGCACCCAAATTAGTCTTACCGTATTCCGGTCTGCCAGGGTTTGTAGTTCTTCAAGACATTCCCACACCAGTCTTGATGACACTTCTTGGCTCAGTAGAGCTCTTAGTGCCGCTTGACTATCCGACAATATTAGGATCCGCCGATTGTTTGTGGCCCTGCTATTATTCTCTATGGCGCACTGAAGTATGTCGTATACCTCTGCTTGGAAAACAGAAGCATACATAAATACATACCCAGTGCATAGTATTTGCTATGACTTTGACCTAGCAGAGTAGACTCCTGATCCAGTACCAGTTGCAGTTTTTGACCGGTCTGTGAACCAGGTTTGGTCCTGCCTTATGATAGCTGTTGGTCCATTTTCCCATTCGGTTCTACTTGGAAAATCCACCTCGAATGATCTGTTAAAACAGAATCGCTTTTGCATGTGGTCCGTTTTCATGTTTAAAATATCTCCCGCCACAAGATCAGCGATTGCCATGTGTCCCGCCCTTCTAGTAACGGTGATTGTTTGCTGCAGTCTATGTGCCCCCAGCCTGGCCTCCCCCCTTATCACAAACTGTAGAGGCGGGAGGTCCAGGAGGGTCTCCATGGCCGCAGTTGGAGTGGTCCGCATTGTCCCCATCATTCCTAGACAGGCAAGTCTTTGTACCTTGCCCAGTTGTGAAATCGCGCTTTTCTGTTGTGTCTTGGGCCACCACACCTTAGAGGCATATGTTAGGATAGGTTTTACCACCATTTTGTATGTCCAATACATCATGTCTGGTCTTAATCCCCATTGTTTCCCGTGTAAGCGTCTGGTAATCATGAGTGATGCCACCGCTTTTTTGGTGATATTTTCCAAATATCGGTTCCAGGTAAGTCTCGAGTCTAATGTTACCCCTAGATACTTTACCTCGTTCGAGATCTGTATGTTTTGTCCTCTCAGGCTAATTGGTCCTAGATCCCCCACCTGGTGCCTTCGAGTAAAAGCTACGATGTTAGATTTGTTGGGACTAATATTTAAACTCTCCTGATCTACCCATCTTGTAGTCCGGTTCAGAGCATTTTGTATCTGCTCTTTAACCGTCGAGTTAAATTTGCCTCGGGTGATGATGACTATGCCATCAGCATATCCGAGTTCACAGTGTCCCCCATCCGTGAGCGCCCTGAATAGGCCGTCCGCCACCAGGTTCCACAGGAGCGGATATAACACCCCGCCCTGCGGGCTGTTTATCACTACACCGTCCCTAATATGCCTGTCCACAAGTTTTTCAAGTGTCTTAAGTTCAAAGGACATAGTTCTTATGGGTCTGCCGTATCCTGTCCTGTTTTCCCAGGGTTCGGTATAAACGTTACCCTAATATGTCTCCAGGCCTTTGGCATATATCCAAAAGCTAGGCTGCTTCTTAGAATGCCGCAGAGTATCCTGTACATTAGTTCAGTTCCTTTCTGTAACATTATAGGGTAAATCCCGTCCATTCCCGGGGATTTGTATGGTTCGATAGTTAATCACTTCCTTCGAAGTCTGCCAATCTTCCCTGGACGCCCTTCGAAGTTCTGGCTCAGTCCACCCCCCTTGAGCATGATCTACTATCTGTGAGCCGGGAAAGGGAACCCATAGGAGTTGCTTGGCCGTTTCCTCTCCCGTATTGCTATATTCGCCAAGATCATTCTTTATCGAATTTATTGGGGTTTGGGGGCCTCTTGAGAGAATTCCTTGAAGTCTAGCACATTCTTGAGTGTTCTCTATCTCCTCACAGTACTTCCTCCACGACCTTCTCTTGGCTCCCCTCAGCTCTTTGTTGAATCTGGTCAGTGTAGTTCTCTATACCTCTCACTGACCATTTCTTTTGGCTTTGTTAAAGTCTTTTCTGACCTGCCGTCTTAACTTCGCAAGTTCCTCACTCCACCAGAAAGGCAGTGATGATTGCGTCATTGAATTGCTCCACAACCATCTCTAAGTCTTCCGTGTTCCTTACCGTCTTCCTGATTAGCGGAGTCTGTGCTCTAGGTCGGCCGCATATGCTTCCCAGTCCGTCTTCCGAGGATTTCGATAGGTAGTAGCGGTTTTTTCCACTCTTATAATGAATCTGATGTATCTGTGATCCGAACAACTTACCTCATCAGATACATGCCAGTTTGTGGCTAGTGTTACATCTATGACCTCCTTCTTAACAGTGTTAATAAAGGTAGGTTTGCTCCCTACATTAATTATGTCTAAATTATTTGCCATAATATATTGTAGTATATATTGTGCGTGTCGCTGGATCTACACCTCTATTGTTGGTGTTGGTACTTCCCCAGATTGTGTGGTGTGCGTTCGTATCGCCGCCGATGATCAGCTGAGTCCCATTTCGCCTTCAGTGCCTCACCAGCTCTTCCACACTCCTAGTTGGTGTTGACTCAGGATCATTGTAGGGCAGGTAGGCCGATCCGATTATAATATCCCTTAGCCCGGTACTCTCAATGACTCTGATTTTGTCTGCCGTCAGGTCCCTGGAACAAAAGAGAGTTAGCGGCAGTATATTAAAAATTTGTTTAATTAGTATACAGGTCCGAGGCGTGTCGCTGGATCTACTATAAATCATCGATTCCACTCAGACCTGTATTTTCCCGTGTCTAATCCACGGTTCCTGTATCAGGGCAATTTCTGCATTACTCATAGCAACTCCAAGGACTGCCGAGGCCGCCTTACAGTGCTGGAGGTTGATCGGAATTATCCTGATCATTTTGTATCCCTGTGGTCCATATAGATCCCACGAGTGTCAATTTACTCGTTGCGACCTGCAAAACCAATTTATGACTTTTTTTTTTATTTTTAATACTCATTTGGAAAAACTCCATCCTTATTTATCAATTATTAATCAGGTGAAGCAAAAAATCACCAACCAAGAAGAACCTCGATTATTAATTAGATGTTGCGTCAAAAGTTTGCTATGCCATTAAATAACGTAAAAACACACTACCAAAATGCGATACTCCGTTGAATCCAAAAAACATGTTTAATGTACTAAGTTATTTTCGATTAAAAGGCGCGTACAGACCTGACGCGACGCGCAGACTGCGCGCCTGCTACGCGAACGCGACGCGCACAGTTTTCTCGCGCGCCTGCTGTGGGCCGTGTAGAGGGACGCGCGCGCCTCGCGACAAGTTCTATTGCACTTCTTCATTGATTCTCTCGCGATTGCTACGCTTCTACTACTACCCGTCCACACTGCGCCTCGCTCTGTCTTTGATCTGCCGTCGAAAAACCGACAGCAGCCGGGTAGCGACGCGCCTCGGACAGGCGGCGCTAGCGCCGCGCGCGCGCCCCTTCCACACTTAAGAATTTTGAACTGTCGCGTGCGTGTCGCGCGCGCGTCGCGTCAGGTCTGTACGCACCGTTAGGCAATTCAAAAACCGTCCAAAGCTCCACAAGGCATATTATGCAACCTAAAAGATCTCTACAGAGGAACGGATTTCGAATTTGGAAAGAATATGTCTGGAAACGTTTCCCGGAGCAAAACTCGAATTACGAGGATTACTCTGCATTGTTTAAAGGAAGTAATTTACAAAATGTATGCTCGAAAGGAACCAATTGCTTTAGAAACTATTTACTGGCAATTTATTGAAGAATCACCGGAAATTAAGATCTCAAAAAGTTCTTAATTTTTGGGAATTTAAAAAAAATGGTTTAGATTTAAATAGCAGGACGAAAGAAAACATGGAACATTAGAAATGCCTGGAATCAGGTTGAAGGGAATTTTATTTTTAAATAAATATTATATTGCTAAAAAAGAAAACATATATAAACCGGTTTTTCTGGTTGAGACATGGTTTTTAGCTCCGCGACGCTGCGCGAATATTTATAAAATATTTGTACAGGGTTATCCAACTTCCAACTAGGACTAGACAAGGCGATTTTTTTACTTTCCCTGTACTTTTGTGAAAAAACTGAAATAGCCATCTTATGTAATTTTCTCCCGCGAATTCGGATATGTTCAGCAAAAAACAATTGAACATCAAATAAAAGTGCTAGAGGTCACTTTGATATTTTTTTAAATGGAACACCCTGTATATTACTACATTTTTGAAAAATCCAAACACATTTTGTGTATAATATCCTATACCTATCTTTGGCTGTTTACCAAATATTGACAGTTGAAAGTCGGGCATTTTGACAGGCTCTAAAATCTAAACCGCACGAGATCAAAGAAAACGGTTTGCACATTCGTATCTTGGGTTTTCATAAGCTATCGAATGATAGTAACTTTGAATTTAACCGGAGGTTTAAAAGTTCCGTTTAATTTTATCCGCAGGTTAAATTCGAAGATACTGTAATTCGATAGTTTATGAAAACTTAAGATAGGAATGTGCAAACCGTTTTCTTTGATCTTGTGCCGTGTAGATGTTAGAGCCTGTCAAAGTGTCAAAATACCTGACTTTCAACTGTCAATATTTGGTAAACAGCTAATGATAGGTAGAGGATATTATACACAAAATGTGGTTAGATTGGTCCAGAGAGTCCAAAAATGTAGGAATATACAGGATGTTCCATTTAAAAAAATATCAAAGTGACCTCTAGAACTTTTATTTGATGCTCAATTGTTTTTTGCTGAACATATCCGGGAGAAAATTACATAAGATAGCTATTTCCGTTTTTCATAAAAGTACACGGAAAGTCAAAAAATCGCCTTGTCTATTCCTCGTTGGATAACCCTGTACATCATCCTGGAGTCGCCTGAAGAGTGTATGCAATTCACCTTCCTCCAACTTTGCCCGAAATATATCATGCACCCAATATTTTATTTTCTTTTTTCTTTTATTTTCTTCATGTTGATAACATATAGTTGTTAATAATATAATATCCTCAGATGATGAAGTGGTTGAAGTCTCCTCTGCTGTCAACATTGTTACAATACAAGACTGATTATTTTTGCTGCATGTTAGCTCGTTTGCTGTCAGATGCTGCTCAAGAGGAAATACTAATCTTAAAACGTTGTTCGGGATGCGCCGCCGCCGCGCTGCGTTGCGATGCGCTGCTCGCTGCTGCTCAAATGGGAATTGAATAAAATTTTTGAATACACATCACACTAAAAGCATGTGAAAATCATTATAAATACTAATGCTAAATTATAGAAAATAATCACAAGTAAATTAAAAAGATGACATAGGACAACCTGAAGAACTTTATAATTCACACAACGTATACTGAAAATACTATTTGTAGCTGCAAATTTGTTTACAATATTCCCTATTAAATTACGAAGGGCGTAGCCTTTTTCTGGAATTTTCCAAAATAACATCTCTCGTAATTCAAAATTTTAAAAAACATATTTATCTGAAAATATAACTGCGCACTATAGGTTTTTTTAAGATAATTACAAGATCAATCGAGTTACCTGTAAGGAAGATCGATCGGAATTATCCGACCATCTCCGCCGTCCTTCATTACACTTTGAAGTATACAATTTTATCCCAACCGGTACAAGTTTTAAAGAAGTTATCAAAAAACATGGTGATTCAGCCCGGCCCAGGTCGGCCGCTCGTGTCGCCCAGTTGCGTCATTACAATTTTGGTTCCTGAGATTTTTGATTACATTACATTTGGGGTGATAGGGAGAAGGTAAAGACTGGGTGGGTTTGTAATGAAGGACGGCGGAGATGCTCGGATAATTCCGATCGATCTTCCTTACAGGTAAGTCGATTGATCTTGTAATTATCCTTCGCATCTCCGCCGTCCATTACACTTTGTAGCTGTTTAAAGTATTTGCGATGTAATCTACATTAACTGAAAATTGCGATTTTCCTGTAGTCATCGATTTGCAAGGCCCTTTTTATAATTAAAATCCAAATTTATAGCCATTAGATTTAATAGTACACATATGAAGGTACATATAACGCTTAACTGATATTAACTTATTTTTAATATTATAAAAATATTCTTATGTAATATGATAATAAGTTGGTAAGTAAGTTACAATTGTAAGTTAATATTTATATGATTCCTTAGAAATTGTGGTTCAATAAACAACATGCAAATTCAGTGGAATTACCCGCGATAGGTTTGTTATAGAATTTTAAGACTAATTTTGATTATTCTGTCTAGCCAGCTTGTAATGTAACTACCATTCTTTGAGCTGTTGAAGTTGCCGCGTGTCGCGTGTTGTGTGCCCCAAATATTTCCTTGTTAGAAAGCCCCCATTTATATAATGGGCTTTCTATAGGGCGCGACCAATCGGGACAAAAACTTCATAACGGTACGTCGGATCGCTCTGAAACTTATACCAATCGATTTGTAATCGAAAAAAAAATTTTTGATTTTTTGTCTGTATGTGTGTATGTGTGTATGTGATGGGATCGACTACAGGTCGCAATTTTGAAGATAGCGACTTGAAATTTGGCACAAACCCTCGGAACCTATTGATTTTGGTTACGATCGGTTAATATACAGGGTGTGAAAACAGGACAAGTTACCGTTTTTTGGCGTTTTTTGGCATTTTTGTCTGTGTAAAAAAGGACCAACTTTTCCTTTTTTTCATGTCAAATGAAAGTATTCGGTAAGACACGTATTTTTGTTCCTTTGCTCTTTTGCTCTAATTGTTATACAGGGTGTGAAAACAGGACAAGTTACCGTTTTTTGGCATTTACCGGTCGCAATTTTGAAGGTAGCGACTTGAAATTTGGCATAGAGGTAGAAGTCTACGAACTCTCAGAATCTATTGATTTTGGTTACGATCGGTTAATATACAGGGTGGGAAAACAGGACAAGTTACCATTTTTTGGCATTTTTGTACGTGTAAACAAGGATAAAATTGTTTTTTTTTATGTCAAATGAAAGTATTCGGTAAGACACGTATTTTTGTTCCTTTGCTCTTTTGCTCTAATTGTTATACAGGGTGTAAAAACAGGACAAGTTACCGTTTTTTGGCATTTACAGGTCGCAATTTTGAAGATAACGACCTGAAAATTGGCAAAGAGGTAGAGGTTCACAAACCCACGAAGCCTAATGATTTTGGCTACAATCGGTTAATATACAGGGTGTGAAAACAGGACAAGTTACGATTTTTTGGCATTTACAGGTCGCAATTTTGAAGATAGCGACTTAATTTGGCATAGTGTTAGAGGTCTACAAACGCTCGAAGCCTATTGAGTTTGGTTACGATCGGTTAATATACAGGGTGTGAAAATAGGAAAAGTCATCGTTTTTTGACTTTTACAGGTCGCAATTTTGAAGATAGCAACTTGAAATTTGGCATAGCGGTAGAGATTCACAAACCCTCGAAGCTTATTGATTTTGGTTATGATCGGTTAATATACAGGGTGTGAAAACAGGAAAAGTTTCCGTTTTTTTTTGCATTTACAGGCCGCAATTTTGAAGATAGCGACTTGACATTTGGCATAAAGGTAAAAGTCCACAAACCCTCGAAGCCTATTGATTTTGGTTACGGTCTGTTAATATACAGGGTGTGAAAACAGGACAAGTTAACGTTTTTTGGCATTTACAGGTCGCAATTTTAAAGATAGCGGCTTGAAATTTTGCCTAGAGGTAGAGGTCCACAGCCCCTTGCAGCCTGTTGATTTTGGTTACGATCGGTAAATATACAGGGTGTGAAAACAGGACAAGTTGCCGTTTTTTGGCCATTAGAGGTCGCAATTTTGAAGATAGCAACTTGAAATTTGGCATAGAGGTAAAGGTCCACAAACCCTCGAAGCCTATTGATTTTGGTTACGATATGTCAATATACAGGGTGTGAAAACAGGACAAGTTACCGTTTTTTGGCATTTTTGTCCGTGTAAACAAGGACCAACTTTTCTTTTTTTCGATGCCAATTCATAAGTAGAGGTGAAAAAATGTTAGCATTTTTTGTTCACATGGTTACCATACCAACCAATTAATAATATGTATATCACTAACAAAAGATATAGTATGGTACTTAGGATTGTTTATGAAGCCTAACTTGATACTAAAAAATTGGTTGCTATGGTAATCAAAAAAAGCAAAAAATCGTCATAATTCGTCAATCGTACGACTTAGAGATTTGATATTCGGTATTTAGGTAAAGATTTAAAAAAAAATAACGATTGACGTTGACAAGTCGGTTACCATGGTAACCAATTAGAAATTTATCGCGGTAAAATTAGACTAGCGATTGGTAACTCTAATTATGAGGGCTCTCTAATTATAGGCCACGGTACGGATATGAGCGTGGCAATAATGTGTGACCGCGCGTCACGCAAACGAGGCCCGAAGGGCCTCGCGCGTTCCGCAGGCACGAGCGGCCACGCCGCTTGTTTTATACTGCTGGCTTTTAGCAATGACTTGACCCATCTGCTAATGGTTTGACTGCTGGCTGGGTGATAGGACTTTTTGTGAGTGAGTATTAAACTTCCTTTGGTTTTGTTATTTATGGCATCGATTGCAAATGCAACGATCTATTAGCATATTTACAGTATGAATGCTGTAATTTCGGTTTTTGAACAGAAAAATAGGTATGTTCTGCTAATACAACGAACTATTCACCTTTTATTGACTGGTAGCACCCTTTTCCCTTTTGTGCGTTCTATGTAAGTCTCGAATAGTTCAGGTTGTTTAATAAAATAAGGTAATACCAAATTTGTTTCTTTTTCTATTTCTCTTTTTTTTTGTTTAATATCCAATATTAGAGAAAGTGCAGATTTGTGTGAGTTCATGGTAGAGTAGGATGACCCCGAAGACAATTGAATGTTTAGGAACTCTAGAATAAGTTTACGGTTATTGTTATATATTTTCTGGTGTTTACAAAAACAGAAATTCCCCCATTTAGTGTATGTATTTGCGTATTGTTTAAGGGTGCTATCTGTCAATGAAGAAATAATCACTTTTATCGCTTCATTAGGTACGCTTTGTTGTAGAAAAGTTCTCTGTTTCCATAGAATTTCGCCTAGACTCTAGATCAGCTTCCTTGTTGTCTTTTGATTTATGAAGCGTAAATATAGATGTTTTTGCCTTCACACCATTTCGAAATAGCTTTTGTTATACTATTTAATTTATTGAATCGTACACTGCCTATTTTGTTTATGCATGATATGGCCGTTGCATTATCAATTCTTAAGAGAATATGGCAGTTAGAGCAGGTTTTTGCAAAGCATTTTAAAGGCTGCTTTAAGTTCTAGGATGTTTATGTGAACACCACAGTCTTTTTAAATTATTTCCCTTTTCTCTTGAGTTAAGGATATTGTCATGTTAGTTGTATTATAAATAAACCCTAAAAATGAGCATTGTTGCTCGGGTATAACTACGCTTTTTTCGGAATTAATTATAAATCCTAAATCTTGTAATGTTTGTGTAATTTTATTTATACTCTTAAGCAATTCTCTTTAGAATTATCAATATCTAGCCAATCGTCTAAATAGAGTTTTTTATACCCTTTAATTTTACATATCTTACAACTGGCTTCAGAAGTTTTGTTAAAAGATATGGAACTGTAGATGGAACGCAATTAAACTGGTATAGTACGTTGCAAAAATCGAACCTTAAAAACTTTCTATGACTACTGTGGATAGGAATAAAGAAATATGCATCTCTAAGATCAATTTTCCCGAGAATGCGTATTTTGAAATTAAAATTTTGTGCCGTCCTGTAGTCTTTAAGTTTAAAATGGGATGCTGTCATATACCTATTTAAGTTTTTTAGGTTGGCATAAATCGATATTTCTCATTGGGTTTTTTTTAAAGTACGACGATAAGAATTCGCCCTCCACCGATTTACATTCCTCACAGCCCCGATTTTTAAAGGTTCATTAATCGCTGATTGATACTTGGCGATTTCACAGCTTAATGTCGCAACCAACTTTGCTAATCTGGAGTGATGTCCTTGAAGAGGATTTTATATATAGCCTTGTACCCAGGCTATTATTGCACTGTTTTTATTTAATTTCTGCCTATTTTGAACGTATATCTAATATTAGTTCAGACGGTTGGCTAATTAAATTATTGAATAGGAATGCTAAAGCCCACGGACTAGTTGCTTCTGTAATTGATACAAGTAGTTGTTTTGGCGTGCAGTTGCAGGATTTAGTACAGTTTCTACTTCAAGATTTAATTTTGGTGGTCTGAGGACGTTGCAGTTGGCGGATACTTCTCTATAATACTTTTTTTTTCTTATTTAGTCCCTTTAATAAGTAACTGTTGCATCAAAAACTATCTGGGTATGTAGTTGTTTCTGATGTCGGTAAGTCTCGATTCGGATGAGTTACTTCCTCACCTAGCGTGAGAGGATCTTCTAATGCATCTACAAATACAAAAGAGTTTCCTTGGTTTTGCTACTTATGGTATCGATACATCTGCAAATGCAACGATCTATTAGCATATTTACAGTATCTGCAAATGCTGTAATTTCTGTTTTTGAGCAGAAAAATAGCTTCATGAATATGTTCACAACCTGCAACTGCAATTGCAGAGAGTGGAGGGTACGATCGATTGTATCTGCTAATACACCGAACTCTTCACCTTTCTTGCGTGCTGCTTAACCTTGGTTATGCTATCGTCTGCATCTGCAAATGCAACGATTTTTTAGCATATTTACAGTATCTGCAAATACTGTAATTCCTGTAACGTAAGGAAAACGGGACATGGGGAACCATAGACAAGGACTTGCATGAGAAACTGTCTTCTTATGTAAGAGGGTTGCAATAGTATGGTGGTTATTTGTTTATGTATCTGGAAATACATTTCACTATACCGTTTTATTTTTGTTGGTACATATATCCTTTACATCGACAAATGTAGGGATGTAGTATGCCTCTAACATAATATACTTACTGGGGTGGAGGCTGTTGGGGCCCTTCACATCTGCAAATGTGAAGGCCAATTTTAGTTAAAATTATTCGCATCTGCAAATGCGAATTTGTATATAGGTATTATTATTATTTATAAACATTTCCTGTAAGCAATGTTTACTTCACTTTTTTCCTCACTGGCCGGCTCATATCAACGCGAATTGTTTACAAATAATGCGTTCCGGTATCACATCGATTCGACAAAGCCGAACGATAACATTCCGATAAATTTATGACCAGCGGCTAAATCCCAAGTTGCGATCCAAAATACTGCACGCGATACGACACGAATCTATGTCTCTACGTTCTAGCAAAATGTCTATTTAATTTTATGTTAGCCTTGGATTAGCTTTGGTTAGCACTTGGTTAGTTTTTGTTGATTGAGCCCCCGTAGCGAGCGGAGGGCCATACAAAGCTATAATAATACCCATCTTGGGATTTAGTTGCTCGTAAATTATTATGAGTCAGCTTGCCATTGTGGCTAGTTTTTAGGGGTTAAGTTCGTGAGAAAAGGGCACTCTTCGAATTTTTTAGTGGCATTAATATTACCATTATCGGATAAACCAATTTTCAACATAAACAACTAGTGATCTTAATGTTTACAGTATGCTGTGCTTCGAGAAATATCTAATTTTACTATATTGCGGTATTCCGTACATAATATATTTAAGATAACCAGGTATTTATGTATATTGGAAATTTCTCATATGGACTCACCCCCTGATTCGCCTACTTCCGATGAATATTGCCTCCTATTTTCGCATCCTTTGCGAGCAAGACGTATCACTAGCACTTCACTTTTATCTGAAATGCGAGCTAGGCATTTTTCTTCTTAAAAGCAAAATAAAGAACCGATTTACGGATTGGTTACTTGCATATACGTACTAAAAATACGTATACGGTTACTTGTCACCGAATGGTACAAAATTGTAATGACGCAACAGGGCGACGAGTTCAAGCGGCCGGCCTGGGACGGCTGAATCACCATGTTTTTTGATAACTTCTTTAAATCTTGTACCGGTTGGGATAAAATTGTATACTACAAAGTGTAATGAAGGACGGCGGAGATGCGAAGGATAATAAAAATTACCATCAAAGTCTAAATTTTTATTAATTTTTATTTTTTGAAAAAATGTTTAATAATTATTGGTACTGATCTTCGGCCCCATCTAAAATGTATGGAATCATGATTTTTCCTTACTCTTATTTTACCTCCAATAATATCTTGTAAATTCCGTATACCTATTTGTTAATGGCCTTTATGGATTATGGAAATTACATTAAAAAACTGTATCTACCACCTAAAGATGAAAACGTACGGCATTTGTTTCCTGTATTCTTTTACACTTATGATGATAATATTAAAATTTTAATCATATTATAAAAAATTAGCGATTTTTTAAAATTGTTAAAAATTTCAAAATCATTATTTTTTGCAACTTTATTTTTTATTGATCACCAATATTTTTGTACGGCTACAGTAAAAGTTCTTACTTATATTGGTTTAGAAAATCGATTGAAGTATAGTATCAAATGAGTTTACCCTGAAAAAATCTACATTTCACCCTAACTTGAGGGTAATTTATTTATTTATATCATTAATATGAGTTTCAACTTTTAGACGGCTCAACTTTTTATAATGGTTGTAGGTGTCAATTAATATTTTATAACTGTTACCGTACTTAATCGAATGATCTTGTCCCCGCAGTCTAATCAAATTTTACGTTGATTCAAATCACCACCCCTAACAGAGGTGTAGGAAGGGGGTTGATTTCTCGTCTACTACCCCAGAGCTACACTAATTTATACAACATACCGAAATAATATATCCTTATCAAAATAAAAACTAATTTCACAAAAGTGGTACAGAATCTTATTACTTTTGTATCACAGTTAAATTTTCCGAAATTTTTTTCCAGTTGCATTACTTTTGTAGGGCCTTCAGATTATATTGATTACAGTTGTAAGCACCAACTAAATTTCAAAAGCCGTTAAAAATATTAAACCCCACTTGGGTTATGGATTTTCACATTTCCACAGATTCCACACGCACCACCCGGAATGTGCGGCATAAGGCTCGAAGTTTTTATTTCCCTTAGGACTACTTAAATTATACTATTTCAAGGTATATCATATGACCCCAAAATTTTCTCGATGGGCTTGCGGTCTGTATACTAGCCACTTGCACATGGGCGTAGCCAGGATTTTTTCTCAGGGGGGGCGAACCGTAGACAAGGCCGCAGTAGTGGCATTTGGAGCGGAAAATTTTGGGGGGGCCACGCCCAATTTTTACACAAAAGTCATGAGTCGGTTAAATTCCCAGGGGGGGCCATGGCCCCCCCCTGGCCCCTCCTTGTCTACGCCCATGCACTTGCACTACTCGACTAACGGCTGGTAATTTTACTAGCCAGCTAGTGAAACTAGCGACTAGTAGAGCAGCATAACGTGCCTGCCGCTTGGAAATACATATAAGCCGACTTTAAATGTGAAGGCCTCTGGAAATTGCACTTTCACAGTTTCTAATTTGGTTTCTATTAACATTTTCCGACTTGTACCTAGAATTTCAATATTTAGAAACATTGCAATATTCCATTTATCAAATACTTAACATGCACTAATTTTTTGAGGCATCGTGTTTATTTGAAAATTGTTTGTAAATATTTCGGGTTTCCAAACTTTTTTGCCTCACTGTATGCTAATACATCTATGAATACTAGTAAGCCGCTTTTTATTTATCAGCCGTTAATTAAACAACAGGGTTAAATATATTTTACTGTGTTGAAACCTAACTATTCTAAAAGTGGTTTGTTTGTCTATCGAGAAAAAGTACACGCCTAGACACACCTCAGTTTTTAAAGCTGGACATGCTATTCATGACTTGATTGTATAATAAATAATTAGCGTGGAATATGTAATATGTTCGTCTTCCTCTGAGGATTGTAAAACATGAAGCTTCCGGTCAAATACTAGTGAACACTGATGCAGAATGACGGCAACTGTTGAGTAAATTAAATCATCTATCTAAGAAGTAAACCTCGCCCAATAAAGACAGGAGCGTTACTGGAAAATTTTAGTAAGAGTAGGGGGGGATAAAATATTTCCGAATTTGGGTTATATATAAAGTAGTGACGTAATTATTTCCTGGATAGTCCTTGCAATGCAGGGAAGCTGTGAGAATTCAAGAACAAAATATGTCAAAAAATAAATAATTTTAGCAAAGTAATATTTTTTTTGAACTTAGTTAGGTACGTAGGCAGTAAATTATATCTTCTGGTTGAAAAGTAAACTTTGCCCCAACTATTTTTTGTGAGGAGCAAATTTTTCCCATCATGAATTTTATATAGCGGCGCAATTATTCGTCCAAAAATCCGCGCAGGGCAGGGGAGGCTCTGGCAAAAAAAAAGATTCACAGCTACTTTGAAAAAATTTGACAAAAATAAATAATTTTGTCAGTAATTAGTTTTCTTGATATGTAAAACGCCTCTGCCTCTATAGCCCTGCTGAGAGCGAAAGTAATATATACACAAACAAACAAGTCAATTATTTCAAATGAGAAGCATGCACATAGTGTATTAAAGTTAATTATTTGTTACAGATGTTTCTTCACTTCCTACAATAGTCGACGTACTTAAGCTAGCAGATCTGGAATCCGTGTCACAAGCCATAAAGCAAATTGAAGGTCCGTGCAAGAATGTATCTGGCAGTATTTCGTTGCAAGGGTAAGAAAGCATACATCATAAATTACTAATGGATTAAGAAACGTTAGATTTGTGGACGAGGCGCAATGGTTCTCAATGACTTTATCATTAAAACATCATCAAACAAATACTACTTTTTGTCCGTCAATTTTACTTTTCAGCCGTTTATCAGCGGCATTAAATAGCTAGTTATGTAACGACTTAATGCATTTAACCACGCGACATGAAAATTGTCCTACGACTTCTATGAGACGGAGGCGAGAACTTAAAAATGCAAATTGTATGGAAAACGACAAGTTTTAGGGAATTAAGAAACTTATAACCTGAAACTAATATTAAATCTACATAGCCGCTTGAGAAATCGCCTTTTATGACAAAGCCTTTTTTCAATGGCATATCTCTATTTATTTTTGTTTTTTTTTTATTTCTATGAAACTTTCTAAGTAAATTTGACATGTAAATATGTTCTATATTGTTGTGGAGGATTCATTCTTACCCTGGAATTGATTGCCTTTGGCTCCACAAATGATTGAAT
>MU181958.1:71090-131403 GCA_016904865.1 Pissodes strobi
ATATATACAGGGTTATTCACGGTGAGTGTCCTATTAGACGTTATGGATAATTACTTAGGGTAAAGATCTCAAATTTTGGTTGGGTATGTAAACGAATATGATCTATCTTCGTAAAATATTTCTGGCCATGCAATGTTGCCAGATCTACTAGTAGCTAATATCAACTTTATTTTTTTAAATGGAACACCCTGTATGTTGTTATTTTTTTGGATTGCATGAACTATTCTGAAACTTTTTTATGTAATATATACTATACCTATCTTGAGCCGTTTCGGAAATAAAAAATATTTTTTAAGAAATATGGCGACAAACACCCCTAAATAAAAAATATATTTTTTTCGCAACCAGTATAGCTAAATATCTGAATTTTTGGTTGCAATTCGCCATTCGACTGCTTTATCATAAAATTATTTAAAAATTGAATAATCGCATACAGGGCGTCTACAAAATTATGTGCATTTGGCATGACATAAAAATGCATGTTATGTAGAAATTTTAAATGAAACACCCCATATTTTATATTGGCACGTAAAAGAGCAATTGATTGTCCATCTAAAAGTATTAAGCGATGATATACCTATTTTCAGTGGTTTACGAGTTATAAGCCGAAAATCAAATAATGTTTATGTTTTAGCGTATTTTTACGCATTTCCACATGCGTCCATTCCGAGCGCTGAAGACGATTTGGGCATATCTTATTGGTCCATTCAACGAATATTGCAGAAACATAATATGCATAATTACAAAATCATTAGATTACAAGCTCTTCTCCCTGGGGATGCACCATTACGCGTAGAGTTTTGTGAGATGATATTGGTTAGAACCCAAGAAGATCCAGATTTTTTAAAAAGAATTATTTGGACCGATGAGTCAAAATTTTCACGGGAGGGTATTTTTAACCGAAGGAATAATCATTTTTGGTCATCAGAAAATCCAAAATTTGTACGAGAAAGGGGATTTCAACAACATTTAGTTTTAGCGTGTTTTGTTTAGTGATGGATAATAATAGTTATTTGTGTATTTAGAGCGCAAAGTAACGGATTGCCGCTTGAGAAAGAATGTTACTGAGCGACGCGTAGCGGAGCGCAGTAATTTTTCGAAAACGGCAATCTTACTTTGCGCTCGAAAAACACACAGAACTTTTTCTACAGCCGCATTTTTTAAAATTAAATCCACATTTTCCTCTATACTTATTCTGAAATTTGCGAATGACTGTCAGTTTTGACATATTATGTTCGGGCTTCGGGCATATTTAGAACAGGATTGCCAGCAACAAACTGTAACAAACGCGCGACTGTCATTTATTTATCTTCGGTTTCCATGACCATTCATAGCACATTCGACGGAAAAAGTGAGATTTTTCTTTTCCATGTTCGCGCTAGAGCGCAAAATAAGGGTCCACGGCATTCGTTGATTTTGCGATTTCATTTCAATTTAATAAATAGTTATTTTCTTCAAACGTCAGTAAATCCGTCATTACTCGACTGTGTAGGCGGCCGTGAAGTTTCGTTTTTCCTCCGCCGGAGCTTTACTTTTCACTTTTCCGCCGGCGGAGGTAAAAGTGTTGTCATAGTAACATAGATACAATACAAACAGACAACAAAATAAGCGTCAACAACTCAAGATTTATTAAACTACAATTTGTATTTATCACTCAATTTGTGACTACATTTCTGAAAATCACTAATTTAGGAACAAATTGGTTATTATTTAATAGAACTTACTCAATAACTGCTTATCAATACGGAATTAAAACGCAATCGGAGACGCAACCTTTAAAAAATAATTATTGTTGACAGTGTCCACTGACAGCTTCATGTTACAAATTCACCGACACCGGTCTAAGCAAGGCCACCTACGACCGTGGTCTAAGCCGCCTTGCGAACCCATTTATCTTTAATAATAATTAGATATTATTACTATTAAAAAGAGATGTTTTTGCATTAATTTTTCGACATTTGAAGAAAAAACAGCATATTTTATTTGGAGGAAAAGTTACTTTTCATGGCTTGCTCTCTATTACCAGCCTCACTCCGTTCGGCTGTTAAACACGAGCGCGCCATGAAAAGTATCACTTTTCCTCCATATAAAATAATATACTATTTTGCGCGCGGCTGTAGAAAAAATAGATTTTTGTATTTATAACGAGAATTTGAACGGGGAAAAATATTTAGACATTTTACGAACAACAGTTACAGATTTTTTAGACAATTTGCGATTAGACTTATATCGCAGCTGTTGGTACCAACTTGATGGCGCTCCCGCTCATTGCACAAATGGAGTAAGTGAAGAACTTACAATCATGTTTGAAGACCGGTGGATAAGGCGTCTAGGTCCATGGAATTGGCCACCGCGTTCGCCAGATATTACACCGGTCGATGCCTACCTTTGGGGTGCTATTAAAGAAAGAGTCTATAAAACTCCAGTTGAGACAATAAAGGATTTGGAACTCCGTGTAAGACAGGCTTTTCAACAACTTGATCCAAACGAAATTCAGAGGGCAACAGTTTCCAACGTTATGAAGTCAATTCAGGGATGTCTTAGAGCAAATGGAGGTCATTTCAAGCATAATATCTAGTTCTCTAAATAAAAACAATTTTAAACCATTTATTATTCAATATTAGTTTTATGTATAACAATATCTATTAATATTAAATTTTAGTTCAATATCACGTGATTTGTTTGTATAAAATTCAATATTATCAGTACTCCAATATTTCGAATATTTCCTTCCAGTTTTACTTACTGTTACAATTTCTCATTTAAACAGGCTAATAATGAATTATGAAGATTATTACTTCAAATACATATTTGTGTAGGTACAAAAGTCACCATTTGCCATGGCCGGCCATAGCCTACTACTAAGATGAGATTTGTTTTAATTGCAATATTTAGGTTTTTTGTCTATAAGTCGAAAACCGCTGAAAATATGTATATCATCGCATAGTACTTTTAGATAGAAAATTAATTGCTCCTTTACGTCCCAATACAAAATATGGGGTGTTTCATTTAAAATTTCTCAATAACATGCATTTTTATGTCATGCTCAATGCGCATAATTTTGTATACGCCCTGTATGCGATAATTCAATTCTCATATCATATAATGATAAAGCAATCAAATAGGGAACCGTAACAAAAAATTCAAATATTTAGCTATACTGGTTGTGAAAAAAATATTTTTTTATTCAGGGATGTTTGTTGTCATATTTCTTAAAAAATAATTTTTATTTCCGAAACGGCTAAAGATATGTATAGTACATGTTACATAAAAAAGTTCCATAATAGCTCATACAATCTAAAAATGTAACAACGTATAGGGTGTATCATTTAAAAAAGAAAATTGTTATTAAATACGAGTAGATCTGGCAACACTGCATGGCCAGAAACATTTTAAAAAGATAGCGCATATTCGTTTACATAAGCAACCAAAATTTCTGATCTTTACTTTAAGTAATTCTCCATAAACGTCTAATAGCACACTCACTGTGAATAACCCTGTATATATAAATATATATATATATATATATATATGTGCTTTCCCGGACCTAAATGAAAATCAAGCCCATGTATTAATATTCTGGTCTTTCGAAAAAGAACTTCCTTTCGTATGTATACAGGGTCTCCCACAAATTTGTGGAGAATATTAGTTATATATTTTTTAGTGGAACAACCATACGTTATGCCTAGATTAATTATTTTCCTAGATATCGGCGTTTCGAATAATACTGGATAGCCGTGCGATATTCGAATGTAGTAGTATTTACCTGAGGAACAAATGACATCTGAAAGTTAAGCAAAGAAGGAAATAGCATGACGTTTTTACTTATTGAAACAGAGGGGATTCATATTTTAATTTTAAGGGGGTATGGCGATAAACAGAGATCATATAAGGATATAAATATGTAACATTTATAACAATTTGCACCCAGACAGGTACATTAAAAAATGTAATATTTCGAGCTATTGAGCGTTACAGAATGACTCATCAGAAAGACGTAGAACTGCTACCTCCGAGGAGAAGAAGTTAGACATTCTGCTTTCGATAGAAACAAATCCCAAACAATCCATCAATCAGCTTACTTTGGATCATGAAATTGGGCAAAAATCTTTACGAACCATTCTTCATACTGAGAAAATGTATTCATACAAAGTTAATGTTGTTCAAGAAGTGTGTGACATTGACTGTGATCGAAGACTAGAATTTTGTGAAATAGTGACTAGAAAGATTGAAGAGGACCTATATGTTTGAAACAATATTGTTTTTCGGATGAAGCGACCTTTACACTACACGGGATGGTCAATACACAAAATTGCCGTTACTGGGCGCGAAATAACCCAAACTGATATTAACTTAACCTGGTATCAGCAAGATGAAGCTCCTCCACATTTTACTCGTAAAGTTACGGCATTTCTGGATGTCACATTTCCAAATCGATGGATAGGACGAAGAACGCCTATCGAATGGCCTTTACGGTTCCCCGATCTTTCGCCATTAGATTTTTTTCATTGGGCTCACCTAAAAAACAATTTAGAATAATTATGAATTAAAATTTCAACTGAAAGTGAGAGAATAACAAGAAAAATTGTTTTAAATACCCAAGAACATTTTTGCCATAATTTATATCATTGTCAGTTAGTAAATGGGGGTCATTTTCAATATTTATAAAAAAATAAAGCCGATTTTTCATGATTGGTTATAATATTCTTTTTTTAAAGTTAACTTATTAAATTATTTTTTGAAATTCATTTTGTGTTTTGTAACTAATCAAAATGTCATGATATCTGGAAAAATAATGAATTTAGGCATAAAGTATGGTTAACCAAAAATTTTGAAAATTGACTGGACAATCAAAATAAGTAATATAATAACTATCATTCTCCACAACTTTGTGGGCGAGCTTGTATGTTAAAATTTATTACAGAAATGTAGATTTTTAAAAGACCTACAACTAAGACATGTTTTGATAACGCCTGTACATTTCGAAATAATTGACCGTTATGATCATTTCCACTAACCCTGTATAAATGCATATAGACATATGTGTACAAAGTGGATGCAAATTAGGAGACCTGAAATTATCTTGAATATTAATATTTAGGAAATCGTTTGTATTAAACACTTTTAAATTGATATGTCCCTCGTGTAACAATGTCATGCTATAATTTTTTTTTCTGTATAAATTGGAGCGCTACATCACATGGTAGGTAATCGATGACATGATTCAAATATGGCAATAGATACCTACGTTATTTAAATAAACAGTTTTCACAACGATGAAACGGTACGCAGGGAAGTATGAAATGGTCAGCGGGTTCACCGGGCGTTACATCGTGTAATTATTTTTATATCTAAAAAATAGTGTACTCTTTATTTATTGGGATTTCATCACGGATAGACCAGACATCAATAAAAAGCAACTAACTTCAGAATATAAGAAACATAACACTAATCCTCAACACGAAATTCAATTCGAGGCAGCTATTCAAAGCTATTAATTAACACATTCGCCATTCCGCTTCTCACATACTCCTTTAGAATAATAAAATGGACAAAAACGGAATTACAAAATATAAATAATATACTCTCAAGATCTGAACTGATTTTCCCGTGCGTCTCAAATTTTGTTATAATGGGTTCTTCGAATAATCGCTGGAAATAAAGCTTTGTATTGCATTACTTGCATTTGTAATAAAATTACAATTTGCCTTCAGGTGATTACTGGAGACCTGAAGACGCCTGGATATAGATATCAGTTGCAACGTTCTGTTAATTAGAAATATAATTAACAATTTCTGAACAAACATTATTCTCTACCGCCTTCACGCATAAGTATTGTCACGACTAGCAAACATCCGAATGTTTTTGTGCTACCCTTTGACGGGTCTACTTATGAGCCATCGTCGGCCGCGAAGATTCAGGAACTGTGGAATTTTCTCGATGCCCTGGGCGAGAATAATATATAATGGCCTTGAGTCTTCCGGAGTATTCGTGATAGATTTTAGATTGTATATAAATAGCAGGCAGAAAGCGTGTTGAGTTAGTTAATCATTGAGTTCAGAATTGTAAATATCTAATATTTGTAAAGTTATAAGAGTAGTCTAGTGAGTTTATTTAATTTTATAAAGTGGCAAAGAATAAAGAGAATATTATTGCAAAATAGTAAAAGTTGTGATTTCGTTCAGATCCGACGGGAAAAACGTAGCAGTATTGAATCGTTTGTTTAAAATTAATTCTCATACGCCTGGGATTTTTCGAAATAAAAGGAAATCAATGATTAGAAAGATGAGAGCAGGTGCATTGCCGCGAGTTGAACATATTATGCAATAATTAATGTAGTAATTTATTTTTTTTACACTTTAGTGGCACAATTTACTATTACGTTTTAATGTATTTAATTAAGTTTTCCTCAAAAACTGTAAGAGCCGCTTTCGCACTGAGTAATTCAATTAATCCGAGAAAAAATTTTGAGACCTTATTGGCTGTTATTCTTAAATTAAGCCACGGGAATTTTTTGAGTTAAAAGGTAGTTTAATCCTTCGGCTTTCGAAAATATAAAGCGCAGTGGATTAACAACTATTAGATAGCAACTAGAGAGATTTTAAAAGGACGTGGTTCGTACTAAAAGTTGAAAAATTAGTTCATACATCTTTTAAACGCATACATTTTTAAATAGCTAGAGGATTAAAATATATTTCAACTTTAAAATATCAGGTGGTTCTATTTAAAAATATCAGCTTTCGCAAATTAGCAGAGTTTTTCAGTCACTACAAAGTCTTATAAAATTTAGTTCAAAATTCAAAGCTCTCACGTGACAAAACATATCGCATCCTTTGCAGCAAACGACATATTAAGATTTAAAATACATCTAAAATTCACACAAATTGGAAGCCAGAGTAGCAAAAGGCATTATATTTGGTTAACTAACAGTGGTTGAACGATATTAAAATAGTATAATGTTTCAAGTTTCAGTACGTTCTGAAATGACCTGAAGTAACATATAAACAGCTAAATTTATACATGACTAAGTTGTACCGACTGTGTTAAGAATTTTCCATAGAATTCCCAGAAGGATTTAACAATAGTTTGTTCTAGCATGAAATTTCGGACGGTTTGAAGCCATCCGGAGTTTGCGCATAGCGATATAAGTGTCGCTTTTATTGCTATGCGCATTGACATTTTATTTGACTTATTTTTATTGTAAGTGCCGATACCGTCTCTGTATTCTATACCTCCAAATTAAGATATTATTCAAAATCGAAATGCAATTATTTCCTCGGCATTGATTATGAGTATGTTGTATGATATTTTCTTTACTTGCAGGACAATCGTTTCCACTTTTGACTCTTTATAGCGATGAAGGGGATGAGCAACTGGCAGTTGCTATTGGAAGGGATGTTACTCTTTACTATGAAGACATGGATGAATTACCAGTGGAGGGAAATTATATGGCATTCGATGTTTCAATTGACGATAATCAGTAAGTAGTGAAGACAAAAGTAGCGATATGCCATGCAAATGTAATATTTAATAAATTTTTCAAAAGTTAAAGTTCTGAACAATTAAAGTTTCCAAAATATAATCTACATAAAATTTTTACTTTAAGGATTTATAGACAATGCTTGAATGTGAGAAAGTTTCTTCTCGGACTTCCATTGCTTTCATTTCCAGCTTGATCCCAACGTATCGATCTCCAAACGTTTTTCAGGAAATACTGTGCAAACGAAATATCAGAAAAGACGAGGCGCGTGCAAATTAAAACAAAACCTGTTCATTTAAAGATTAAGAAGCAGCATTTATAAAAATCAATAAATGTGTGAAACAAAGTGGTTATTTTCAGAGAAGAAAGACTCGTGTTAGTTAAAACATTTCAAGATTGAATAAGTGTGTTTTAAATGAGTGTGTGAAACGAAGAAACTATTTTAATATTAGTGAGAAATGTCTTCTGCGCAAACGACACATCAGAAAAGATAAGGCGTCTGCTAACTAAAACAAAACCTGTCCATTCAAAGGTTAAAAAATTGTTTTTATAATATTTAATGTGTGTGTGTGAAACAAAGAGACTATTTTTATAATAGCAAAAAAGTCTCCTGCACAAACCAAACATCAGAAAAGATAAGGCGCGTGTTAATTAAAACAAAACATGGTAATTTAAATATTAAAGAAGTATGCTTTAATATTCAATGAGTGTGTGAAACAAAGAGACTGTTTTATTAATAGTAAAAAGTTTTCTGCGCAAATCACACATCAGAAAAGATAAGGCGCGTGTTAATTAAAACAAAACAAGTTCATTTAAAGATTAAAGAAGTATGTTTTAAAAATCAATGAGTGTGTAAAATGAAAGAGTAATAATAGAAAAAAAATCTTCTGCGCAAACGAAACTTCAGAAAAAATATGACGTGTGCTAATTAAAACAAAACCTATTTACACATATATTACAAATGTGTGTTTATAATATTAAATGTGAGTGTGAAAGAATGAGGCCATCTTAAATAATAGTAAAATAATATCAAATACACACGCATGCTGTGAACCAAAGCATCCACTATAACATAGGATCAAAGCCAAAGCACCCTAACATTTCAGGGTGTGAAGCTAGGATTTTGCATGTGTAACATCATTGGACAATCCCTATAGAATATCAAGAATCTAGCTGCAACAGAATGGCTTTCGATTACGAAGCTTCGCGCATGATGAAACGTTGACTATTTCACTTCACGCACGGTCCTCCGCTCGCTTCGCTCGCTACGGAGGAGCAACCAACAAAAACTAACCCAAGGCATGTCCAAAAATTAAGAAAAAAAAAACGTTTTACCAAAACAACTTTGAAAAATAAAAAAATATCTCTCGCCACTGGCGGAAATCGAACCCGAGCCATCGTATCACAAGCAAAGCGTACTAATCACTGCGCCACCAGGCTTGCTGAAAGCAATTCACCTAAAATTGTCAAGTGTGTGTCAAAAACTGAGCATCCGCGAAGCTTCACAATCGAAATCAATTCTGGTGCAACTAGACGCTCCTATAGAATAGTTTCACGACCCAATGTACGTCAAAACGTAGTGACCCTCCAAAATCAAAATGACAAATGAAATTGTATCCAAGGAAAACTGTTTTCAAACATTTATCAATCAATTCTTCTATAAATTGCGAAACAACTTCTCGTAGTTTCTATTTTTTTGATAGTTTTACCGTTTGACTTTGCTGGAATTCTGAATTAAGTTATAAGTATTTTGCTTTTTTCAATAGATTAGCTAGATTAATCCATGGTTGATTTAATTTCCTTTCATAGTATTATTTTTGCAACATTGTTTACACTGTCCTTATTTGCTACTTATTATTAAAAGCCTCCTCCTGCAAATTTCATGATATTAAAACTTCCCACAAAATTATTTAATCAATCTAAATTATATTAGAAAACATGCCCTGTCATTTTTAATATAAGCAAACACTTTACTCTTACATCTTGGCCAACATGACCAACCTCCGCATTTCTAAAACTCATTTATCAAATTAAGGAGCAATAAACCCACTACTTCATAATCTAATTCTGGTAAGTAGGTTATGAGAAGATGCTTTTTAATGCCCGTATTCCACTTTACGCATTATATACAAAAACCATTGCCATAATGCTCTTTCATAATATATAAATAATATTTACGTACTAGGAATTTTTTGATATAGCAATGCCGTAAAAGTATTCAAATAAGTTTTTGAGACTAAAGATAAACTTTTGATTTTCTGAATACTTTCTAGGCTTAAAATAACAAATTTTGACCCTTAACTCCAGTTTTTTATTTGCAAACACGATTTGGAAGCGGTAAATTGATTAAGTTGAGCCAAAGTTGTGTAATCACGGAATCAGTTATTATATGCAATTTAAAAAGTTTTATACTTCAACTCGTTTAGTTTAGTAATTTATTTTTAAAAATCACTCATAGCTTTTTAAATTTCATTTTATCAATTTCACTGCTTGTCTTTTAACTAAAGTGTTTTTAGACTTTATATTTATTCATTCTTCTTTGAGCACCCTTCATCATATTTATTTTGTTTAAACCCGCATGCCTGTAAGAAAGTGGCAAATTGCAATTATTTTATTAATATATGTTATTAGTTTTTTGGTTTTACTTTATTATTGTCACTTTTTCTGTTCTAACAATTCCACGATTCTTCTCAGAGTACACCTCAGAGTCCTGCACGGGCCGTTTTTTTTTAGCCCGGCCCGACCCGCGCCCGAGCTATAAACCATAAACATGGCCCGGCCCGGCCCACCCAAAAGTTGACAATCTATAATCGTGGCCCGACCCGGCCCGGCCCGAATTATACTAGTGCGTTTCTTGACCCAATATTTGTACTTTTCTGTACTTTGTTGCGTGTAGCTTAAAACTATGTTTTTACATACTAACACAGATGTAAATATGCTTACGCGTATGCTATTTATATCCGTGATACTAATTCAATACAATGGGCCGAAATCAGTAAAGTTACGCATTGATAAAAAAAATATATTTTTCCAAAACAAATAACACTGAAACCAAGCTTTCAAAATTAAATAAAAAAAAACAAAACTCTGAAATAATAACTGTTAACTGTTACGAAAAAAAAGACCAAAAAAGATTCAGTTTTTGTTATTATGCAAGAATAGAAGATCATCTATGTGCTCTGGTTTTAAACGTGTTCTCCTTTCTTCAAATACTCGTCCAGCTGAGCTGAAATTTCTTTCGCTGGAGGCGCTGGTTGCCGGAATAGCTGCAATTAACGAAAACGCAGCTAGAAACATTTTATATATTATTTATAACCCATATTCTTTATTATTGAAATCGAAAATGCTTTAAATTAGAATTTTATAACGTAATTGTAAGGTTGCCATTAGGTCATCTTGTATACATGAATTAAATTTTAAAAAACGCATCTTAAATAAAAAATCGACTTTTTATTGAATTTATCAGCTATTTTACGGATGTACTGTATTACTGTATACAGGTGAGCAACATTCGATAAACATCCGATATTTGTAATATTTGTATATTATACATCTACGTATACTTCTACGTAGTGAATCTTGACTTACCCAAGAATCGTCTCGATAGAACAGCTAACGTAGGAAAATGCTCTGCATGTGCTTTCCACCAGTCTAATATAGGCAAATTGACGTCGCTTCCTTCATACTCAATATACATTTCGCTTTCCGATTTTCCGCTTACGACGTTTACGATTGGAGAAATATCTTCCCATTCTTCCTAGCCACATTCTTTAGAACTTGATGTTGATGCCTCTTCACTTTTAGGTAATATTATGGACACTTCCGAATTTGATGTAGAAGATGTTGCTGATTGGACATTTTGCTGTAATCCTGCCATGATTGCTTGCAATTTTCGTAATACCCCCTCTTTCTCTGTTGTTGAAAGCATGCGAAGTTGTCTAAATCTTGGACACAAGAATAAAGATATTTTATGCTCATCAGTTAAAACCATTTTTTCCTTCAAAACTGCTGCCGCTTGATTTCGTAAACATTCAAAAAAGTCGGAATCTCTGCTTGAACTGAGAAAGTTCAACATTTTGTGGTAGTGTAAAAGAATCAAGTGAAACGTTGGATTTTTTTCTTGCTGTAATTCGTCACTGGCTTCTTTAAATGGTTTTAAAAATAATATTACGTCTGACAAGACATCTCTGTCAATGCCCGACATTTTAGTAGCTTCGCCTTTCTGTATTAAAATTTCTAGAATGTGATCAAATTGTTCGTGAACCGATATCAACATCATAAGTCGGCTATTCCATCGTGTCTCTACTTCTTGATGAAGCGTCTTTGGTAGTAAAGATACATATCCAGTTTGCTTCATATAAGTTACTAGAGATTTGCAAGCGGATATCAAATTATTCACTTCTGAAAGCCCGTTATCGGCCAGAAATTTTTCATTAAATGTATGTTTCAACACAGTGTTAATTATATGCGCACAACATCCGAATCGCGTATATCTCCTAAGAGCTGATACTATATTTGCGCCCTGGTCTGTTACAAAATAAATTGTTTCAAATAAACTGATGTCAAACCCAAACTCTATAAAGCATCGATGAAGTTCGCTCTTGATATTTTCTCCAGTTTTGCGTTTTTCATCGGGAAAAATACAGGTGAAAAGAACTCTGTTCTGTAAAGCCCAATTGTTGTCAATATAATGAACCGTGAAAGTAGTGTAAGAATTTTTCTTGTAGTCGTCTGTCCACATATCTGTGGTCGCTGAACATAAACCTTGTTTCATAATTTCTTGCATTTCAGGTAAAATTTCCAAACGCTTGAGTGCTGCTACTCTTTTAAGATGTCTCGATATCGTTGTAGGATCTGGCAATAAACTATTTATATCAACCACTCCATACTGCGCTCCTATTTTCATTAAAATTTCACAGAATTATTTGAAACCACTACCATTTACGATCTCAAATGGTCTTATATCCTCGGCATTCCTTCTTTATCTACTACTAAAGAAAATGTTTTCCATATATCACTTTTTCTCTCATTATCTTTAAAAGTTTTTGTAAATAAGGTCCCTTCTTGTATGCGCTTAAGTATATTTTTCTTATTAGTTTCAACAATTTCAACCGTTACATCCATGATAATTGAAAAATAATTTAATTTTACAACAGTACAGTACACAACAAACCTCCCGAATTCTCGCGTCTCGACCTCGACCACTATCTATTTAGTATTAGCATTGTCTATATAAACAAAGGTATTAGGTATTATTACGTTAAAGCAGAAGCACGCCGCACAGCACTTTACTAAACTAACTAAACCACAAAATAATTCTGTGACTTAAACCAACGAATACGACTATCTACAACTAATGTAAACTTTGCTACAAGTTTTATGACCTATTTCTTTTGAAGGCGCCGATACCGCCCCAGACACTTTTTTGCAAATGTTATTGTTCGATACCGACAAAGAAAATTTTGCCGATGTTGCGTTGCCGGGATACCGGGAACATTATAAAAAGCACTTTATTTTATGCTATATAACAAAATTAGAATTAATGTACTGCGAGTAGTGCGAGTATGGCAAAATTCGAACTGGCCCGGCCCGGCCCGAGCCCGAAATATAATTTTAGTATTGGGTCCGGCCCAACCCGGCCCGGATCCGGGCCCGGGCCGGGCCGGGCTTTTTACGGGACAGCCCGGCCCGTGCAGGACTCTGGTACACCTTACTTTTTTAACGAGGAAGCCGATGATTTTGCTTTTTCTTTCTGGCATGTTTCTTTAACCTTTGGTTTTCAAAAAATTAAATATACTCATTATTTGCACTATTTTAGTTTATGATTATCACAACCCGATTATTCTTCTTCGAACACCCATCATCACATTTATTCTGTTTAAACAGATATACCGATGAAAAAGTTGATAGATTTAGACTTTAAATCCAACAATTCTGGTTTGAGCACTTTATTTAGGTATATCACTTTATCGCTGTCTCATTTCTATTGTTACTAAAAGTTGTCTTACATCTGAAATTTAGTAGTAAAAGTGGGTGAGGTTAAATTTTTCTTTTCTGATGTATTTTTTAAAATATGTTGATTTTATAAAAATCACTATAATTTTATGGTTAATCACATTTTGGCAATGTCGTCTTCTATTCTGACACAAGGTGCTCTTATGAATCCGATGTTTTTTCTATAAGCATCATAGGAATTATTTTGTTTAATCGTTTCCAGATTTACTTTTGCATGCGATGTTGATCCTCCAGCTATTTCAGAAATCAGCAGAGAAGATATATGATCTTACTTATCTCTTACGAACATTTTTGTAAATTTAGGGTTTACTGAAATAGACCGTTGATATTAACGGCTTTAATTTAAGCTAAATTGGAAAAAAAATTGTTCTGCACCCGCAATAAAGGTCAAATAAATTTTAGAACATCGGTAAAAATTAAAACTATTTGAAAACATTTTAAATAACGAAAATGACAATAAACTGCGTATATTAGTGACACTGATATTAATAATTATTGATAATTTCAGATGGCATAGCTTAGCTTTCAGTATTAAGGGAGATTCTGTGACGTTGATATATGACTGCCATACGACTATAACCAAGTCTTTAGCAAGGGATTCATCATCGAAATTAAGTAACAAAGGACTCATCAATGTTGGCTATCAACTTCTAGCCGATGGACACTATGAGGTAAGTTCACTTATTACTCAAAATTAATTTGACGAATTAATGATGAATAATTCGAAAATAGTTTCTCCAAATTCGTTAAGGACAATACGTACTTATGTTTTATAGAAAAAAGACACCTGGTGATTGATGGCCTATTAGACGTTTATGGAAAACTAGTCAACTGATCACTTTGGCAGCTTATATAAGTGGACATGCTCTCTATTAATTTTCGGTCATGAGGTGCTGCCGTTTCTACTATAAAGTAAGAGGGGGCCTGTTTGGTTGGTGTGGGGATATTTGTTATTTCGGGTAATAAAACATTTCTATGCAGATATCTTGATATGATTTTGTATCGACATGTGTGTGAAGGCTTAACATTTCGTCAACTGTCGAAGCATTACCTCCTATAACTACGCCAACTAGCTAATATTAAAATTAGCAGTGACGTCATCCTGAGCGGTCAATACTTTTTTGCCATAAGAAAAGCATACAAGGAGTCAAGAGGAGCCCAGTAAAAGTATTATACCTGCGTATTTAACGTTGATTGCCACGCTGGGTCACTGGAATGTCAATTTCCATCCGCCATCTTCGATATATTCTGTATCCAGTGCTGCCAGATTGGGCGCTTTATCATAATTTGGGCTACTTCTCACTGTAGTTTATCACAAATTATTTTTCAAAGAAACGTAAAATATTTGTCTTGGATTACAGTTAACAATATTTAAAGTAAAAGTTTACTATAATATACCAATTATAATATAGTTATATTAAATATAAATAAATATATAAAAGCCGAAAAGTAAATATATAAAAACCGGAAAGTGAAGCATAACGGAATCAAAACCATTAAGGAAATAAACGTTGCTTAGCAATAACCTAATTATGTTGTATAAATATTTAGCCAGTTCTATTTCAAAACATAATTTCAAATGCCATTCAACAAATGCTGTAAAAGTGAGAGGAGCCCAATTTTCCTAAAGAAAATGTGTCGGTTATAAGCAGAACGAAAAATTCTCTTAAAATCCAACTAAATATACGTTAAATAATTTACATCCCAAATAATGTATGAAACTAACTCTACCGACCCAGATGAGCCAAATCCTGACGGCCAGAACAAGGCAATCCTGCAAACTCGTAACAATATTTATTTTTTACCATTGCGCAACTACTAACGCAAACGATTTAATATTTAGGCTGCAATTCGAGGACGGTTCTTAAAAATCTGGCAACGCTGCCTCCTGTCACTTGCCAATTTGCCAGCGTACTTTCAACGTTCGACAGGTTTCTTAATTGTTTTTCGATTTTCCATTTATTTTATGTCTATTTCTTTATAATATCAGTACTTTAGTGTGTTTACATTTATGTGAACAATGCCGTCCAGATGCTGTGCACCAGGTTGCGGTGGAAACTAGCCGAAAAAACCTAAAGTTCATGTTTTTAGCTTTCCAAAATGTTTGGACTTAAGACCTGTTGCTTTCGTGTAATAAGAGTTTGTTTTGTGCTCACCGACCGGCCGCCGCGCCGGTTCATTGTGTACAGCAAGTTTTTAAAATTTGTTCCTGTTAGCTAATTTTTGGGGCAAGTGATATTTAGTGTAATCATGGCTCGCAAAGGCTGTAATAGAATGTTTACTATATGCCCCCAGTGGTCAAAAAACTTCATGAACTAAAACGAGACAAAAATATTAAAACATGTGTATTCCCTTATTTTAAAGGCTCTTTTTCCATCTATAGAAAGGCAAAATGTTAAGCTAGCTCTCAAAATTATTAAATCCTTTTATTATAGAGGCTCTGAAACGATTTCTTAATAAGATGTGAATTTTGCAAAGAAAATTTAACTTTAAATGAACCTTGTGTTGTAGAAGATTCTTACCATTTAATTAATTCATTAAGTCGTGGGGCTCTTTGATATCCTCGTGAACAAGTAGTGGACGTAGTTTCCAGACACATTTTTAGATATTTACAATAAAAAGCATTTTTTGTGAGCTGTTGTTAAACTATATAGATCAAAACAGCCTTTTGGCTCCTTTTCGGTGTTCCCCAGCCTGGGGGGGACGATGGGATTTGATGGGCCACATCCCGTGGCAACTCGGAATGGCGGGGGCGTCACTCCCCGTAATCAAACTGCTCTCACCAGTTTGACGTTCCTGCCAGCTAATACAATGCAGCCCCTCTTGTCACAAACTGTTATTGATCAGCCCCAGACTTTGTATTTCGGTGTTCTCCAGCCTGGGGGAAGACGATGGGATTTGATGGGCCACATCCCGTGGCAACTCGGAATGGCGAGGGCGTCACTCCCCGCTTGATGTTGCAACATACTCTAAATCAGCCATTCTGTGTCCTAGAAATGACGATGTAACACAGATTAATGAGCAACTTTTAAATATTTTGGAAGGAGAAAAATTTACCTTTTTAAGTATTGACTCAGTAGAATGCGATGGTATCTCAGAAAATGAAAATTATTGAGTTTTTAAATAGCCTGACACCTTCGGGAATGCCAACACATAGATTAAATCTCAAAGTGGGTTCAATTATTATGCTAAGGAATTTAAATAGTCGAAGGGGATTATGTAACGGCATCCGATTAGAAGTAACCAAACTATCACAAAATCTTATGTGTGCAACGATCTTAACAGGTACCTCAACTGGAAACCCTGCGTTTATACCAAGAATAGACTTTGTTAGATTAGCATTTTACATAACAATACATAAATCTCAGGGACAGACTTTAAGTAAGGTGGGCGTATATCTACCAAGGCCTGTATTTAATCACGGACAGATGTACGTAGCATTTTTAAGGGTCAGGTCCCATAACGACATAAAAATAAAGATATCAGAATACGAAGAAAAACAAGGCATGCTTCTAAAAGGTTCGGCAAAAGTTGTTCTGTAAACGATCCTTTGTTAATGTATAACGAACAATTTTATATACATTGCCTGGCAGAGACAGGCTTATCAACTAGTTTGTTAATATTTTCCTATATCTATCTGTTATCGTTTTGGAGATAATAATTAATTTTACCTTTTTTTGAAAATCATGCCATGGTCCTCAAAAAGAGATGATATGGGTAGCACCCAGAGGCCGTTCATTCTGTGAATAAGACACCCTGAATTTTATCTCTGATCCTAAAAGCACCTGCAATTGTCAGTCTTTCTATGTGTAATGTTCCTACAAATATCTCGAACAGTGTTTGACTTATGAGCATTTATTTAGCAAAATTAATTATTACAAATAACAATCACATGAGTGTTTAGATGAACTTGGCAAATTAGCCTTTGAAATCTGTTTTGTTTTGAAATGATTGGGACTTTGTTATTATTCTTATACTTTCGCTATTAACTGTTTTTTTTTTAATTCCCATTTAAAGACAAATTAAGGAAAACAACATCTAATCAAACGCAGTACCTATGAATTTGTTTGTTTTACATGGTCAGTGTGATAAGACTATTAAAAATACGCCATCCACCATCAATCACCCTAAATCTAATAAAAAATACATATTTCTGCTCCTTATGCACCCAAAATCTAATCATGCTGAACTAAAATAGTCAAATGTAACATTAAATTTCACCTGTAATGAGAATGAGATTCACAAAGTAGATAGATATTATGAAAGTTAATCAAGTGCTTTCAGGGCAGATTTAGGAAATTGAAGTTACCCGAACTTAAAAGATGTTATTTGCTCGTTTTAAATTAACCTCCTGAAGGTGCTAATGCATTTACGTGACGCGGTATCTTTTGAATGAGACTCCTACGCTACGAAACTAGTTCATACAAACGTTACTCGGTTCGAACATTTTGTATAAACCTTTTATGACCCTTCGCATTTTTATTAAAACGCTTCTTATTTTAGGGCGATGTATATGTTCTACAAATCGCAAACACTCCGGACGAGGCGTACGAGTTATGTCATAAATACTCTGGTTGTTTAGGACAAAGTGCAGCTTCGAGTAGCCAAAATTGGAAAACGTCCTCAATCGACTCTTCCATTGGCTTCGGGAGTAGCAGCTTCCATGAAAGTGGTATGAAATAATTAAAACGCTTATTTATTTATATATCTCACATTATACAAAACTTAGACTCTGACCAAAGCAGCTTTAATTCAGATTGATATTCAGTTTCAAAGAAATCATTAAGCCGATTTTGAATTATCATTGTGTCATCTCCTTAGGTGAATGCAAAGAAAATATATGAATTTCATAAATCAAACCACAATAATTTCATTGGGCTATATAAGAAGAATATTTTCTTTACATTTGTTTACAGTGATTTGACTAATTTAATGATGATCGATCGGATGATCGATTTTATGACGCATGAAGTGGCACACAAATAAAATTTTAACGAATATTACAACTGTTTGCAAAACATGACACTGCGAGTTTAGGGGGGATATGCTTCATATTTAAAACATTCCGAATAATTTAATATCATTTGAATCCTTTGAATATTTTTTATTTAACGAAAAACGTACAAAAATCATAATTATTGAACAAGATACAAAACTAGTTCTGCATAAAAATCGTAGACTTCAATAAATTCTAGCTAGCTAAAGTTATAAAGGCACAACAAAATATGCTGAGTAATTTTTAACTTAGAACAGAATTTATTTAAGAGAGTTATCGGAATATATAAAAAATAATTAACCGCGTATAAAAGTGGCCTTATACATCTCGCTTATATACAAATATATCTATTATTCGTAGTTTTATGATACTCGTAAAAAACACATAATTTAATATGTGTTTTGTGTTTTTATTAAACACGCTAAGCAACTGCAATAGCAAACGTTTTGGTTAACTATATAGTAATAAATAATACACATAATTAAGTCAAAACACTAAATTATTGAGGATATTCTTGATTTAGATTTGTGAATATCATGATTTTTTTAAACAAAGTTAATTATTCACACTTGGAATAAAAATTACTATTATAACCACTCAATTACTAAAACAAATATTAAAAGATGATTTTATGACATGTTTTTCTGTTTTCAAGATAACTATGAAACGATTAATCTTTGCAAAAGCACTTTTTTCCTCTAAATAATACACACAATACAACCTATTAAGATTTTTTTTTTAAACCATTGGAGTAGAAATTATAGACTGCAATTCCGCTACTCATTGATATGTTTAAAAACTATACTATTCTGATGTAATTTTCTTGAAACTGAGAACGGTGTTTTACTTTTGTCAAAAATGTGCTTCAGAATAATATATGATTAATTTTAATTATTTCACATCCTGTATCTTGCAAATTAAATATTTCCGTATCGATATTTATGCTTTACCTATTTTTGGAAGGGCTACACTATACATGCTTAAAGTTTGGGATAGTCATTGTAATCAGCTTATACCCATTATTTTTACCTTTCTTGATGTATCAACATATTCACCTTTTCTCAAGTAATCTGAAAAATTACACTAATACTAGCTACGGTGTCTATTAAAAATAGCATATCTTGCATTTCGTAATGCACCTGAACAAAATTCATACCATTTAAGCTTAAAACACTACATGTTCTTCTAAATTATTACACTTACTGTTAGGAACGAAAAAACCGCCTATTCTGCTCTATTCCGCTTATTCCCGGGTTTAAATTTGAATTCACTACGTAGGGAATTTCGTTTGACATAAGGTCTGGATTGTTATAATTTGATCCACTTACGTCTGTAAAATAAGATCTCTGTTGACCCATATTTCGATTTTGCTGATGGCCACGGAAATACGAACGACTTCCACGGAAGCCTCGACCTAGTCTACGGAAATTATGGTTATTAAAATTTCTCGGATTTATACTGCCCGACCTAGCATTATTATTAAAAGCTCTACCTCGATTGTTATTAAATCTATTTGAGAAACCTTTTCCACGACCACCGTGATGGTTAAATCTATTCGAATTATTATTATTCTGTCTGATATGACATATAGACATACTAGAATTTGAGAACTTAAGCTTTTCTTCATCTTTAGAGCCTACTATAGCGTCCTTAGTGTGGAATAGTTCCTATAGCTTTTACTATTGTTCGCAGTTAAGTATTTTTTAGTCCATTAGAAAAGGCATTAATTGCAAGTTTTTCGTTGGCATTTCTAAGAAGTGTAATGTTTCTATCATTGCCATTTGCTTGAGCTATAGTTAAATTGAGAAATAATTATTCTATCTGTTTTGTGTGGTCGTCAATTGTCTTCCCGTCTTGTCTAATATTATGTAATTCAGTTGCTAACGCAGCTGCAGATTTTTTGTAAGTAAATGTGTTTTTATATCAGCTAGTAAGTCATCAATTGTATTGTAAGTATTTTCTAGCCGTAGTTTTGCACTACGTGATAATCTAGTTTTCAGAACGTAATTTATTAAATGTTTTTTACCATCGTCATTCAGCAGTTCGCTATAAAGTTGAATAGAGTCAATTAGTTGATTAGTTGTATCCTCATTACCATCAATACACGGCAACAAGGATGCAGCTGTTCTCAAGTCAAATTTTTCAGTCATATTTAAACTTGTATCACCTTGTAAAACGTCTAATACCTCTTCGCTTTCCTTACCTTCTACTATAACGCTTAACCTCTCTAATAGTATATGTCTACAATTATAAAGAATTTTCCCGATTTCTTCGATATATTTTGAAGCTGCTTGCTGCTCCGCTGAATCTCTTTCAATTTTACTAAATTCTAATTTTAAGGTACTGAAATTATCTTCTAATATACCGATATCTAACAACAATTTATGTACTCTTTCTAAATTTACCATTCTCTCAGTAGGTACTTTAACAATGTTACTACAAAAATTATGCACGGATGCGTATAGTTCTTTAAAATCACTTAATCCTACACTACTCATTTACCTTAATATTATATAATCTGCTATCCGCTACAGATGTTTTGCCTCAGGAGTGGTACTAGAAGCTGACGTGTCCAACCTTGCGAACTAGCGGCATTGCGCCCATAGATACGGGTTATGATTGGGCCCACAACTAGCCCGTTCCATCGATGCCAGCCCCGGTTGCGATTTTACTAAATATAAACTATTGCAGCACAAGACACGCCTCCAGCGACATCGAATGCAATCGCGTGCTGTAGACGATTAGAATTTGCAGGATTGTGCTAAGGCCGATTATATTTTGCAATGACGTCGCTGGAGAAAATATTTCACTATTCGCATGGCCCTCCGCTCGCTACCGCTCGCTACGGGGGCTCAAGAAAAAGAAACTAACCAGGCGCTAACCCAAACTAACCCAAGACATACCCAAAATCATGAAAAAAACTGTTTAGAAACTTAACCTTAAAAAAATAATAAAAAAAAGCAACGGGGTTTGAACCCGAGCCGCCGCCGCCGATAGCTGCCGCTGCCGAGTTGAGACCTAACAATCTAGACCTCTCGACTACCACGGCTCATGCTGCAAATCGATTGCATTCCGAAGACATCGAAATCATTCGCGTTCTGCAGACGATTTGAATTTGTAGGATTGTGCTGAGGCCGATTATATTTTGCAATGACGTCGCTGGAGGCGTGTCTTGTGCTGCAATAGTTTATATTTAGTAAAATAGCGCCCCGGTTTGGATACCACTGGTTGAAGATCCCTGATGGGATCGATTTTAGAATCGACCCATATATATCGTCAGGATGAGTTTTTCTTATACATGTTCTTTACTTCTTCTTATTTCACGCCTTATTTTTCTTTCTAGTTTCTTTTTTGTCCGCAGGCAACAGTAAATCACCCAAACTGTAACAATTATGCCACCTACCATTAATCCAAGTACTTCAAGGAGGGAGACGCCCCTGCTGGATACTTGAGTTGTCGTTTGTCCACCACTGTTTCATGCTTGTGCAATTATAACTTCTTCTTTTGACTGAGTTTTCCCCATTTTCTTGACACAATCACAATAACTTCATCACTACTTCACTTTACAAAGATCTTAAGGAAACACGGACGCCGCTGGCACTCAGCTGGCAGGGTCGCCATGTAATCAGCTTGGTTCTCATAGGTTGAAGAAAATTAAGAACAACACGAAAGCTTCGATAAAACTATATTGAATATAAATTAATATTCGTATATGCTAGCCAAAATGCATAGTATGCAATCTTATATTAATTAAACAATAACTTGATTACCTAATGTAATAATAATCGTCAAATAAGCTGTGCTAGGCAATTGCAATATATTGTGCATTGCTTAACATATTAAACATAGTTTACAGGATATGAAGTCAATACCCTTGTGACCTTATATGCCCAGTACATCATTTACTGACACCCGTACACAATCCAAGTAGCTTAACTTAACTTTTAAATATATTTATTGATTGATGCCAACTTCGGGTCTACCCGGAGGCGTAAATACATTCTTTACCACGGTACAGATGGCTTGGTCTCTGTACCGCAGTAAACAATGGTGCCGAAATAATGCGCAAATCCCACATACATTTCTTACTATGCTGCAGATGTTTACACTATCTCTCTGTATCGTAGTAAATAATGTAGGCCTAAGAAGTGCGTACTGCTCATCCCTTTCTTATTGCAGCATAACATATACAATTTCTATTACAGGTAGAGATAGTTTAAATATATCTGTCGTATGCACATTGCAAAACTATTTGATATATCGTTTCCTATATTTTCGAGGCTAAGGAATTTGATTATCATACTATTTTTTCTAGAGGGTTGGGATGGGTGTTAGTTTTTTTTTTGTAAAAGCTAAATGTGAAAGTGTGGATGCCATTGGCAGCGTTTTTTTAGTGCCTTCCTCCTTTTATGTGATATCACTGGCCCCGTTAAACTTTCTGAATACCTACTACAGCAATTATTGCAAACCCAAGTACTTATTACCTTTTGATAGCGTTTTCGTGAAGTAGCTAGACAAGTGGCCTATTATTAGAAGATTTCAAAAATTAAGCTTTCACGATTTAAATATTTGGCTCCGAGGGTGTTCGAACGCGCTTTATCAATTAAAAATATTGTTTTATTTGTGAAATATTCTAATAAGTAGGTCACTCACTTTGGATAACTTACTTGCGTTTCCATAAAGTTTTTATATGGCCAATTTAATTGTGATACAATAAAAGACATTCGTTTTGTACAAACTTTTCGTTCATTACTGGGATTAGAATAAGCGTTGAATTTTTCTAATTATTGGCATTCGAGGGTCCTTAGAAGCTATGTGCTGAGTGGTCAACAACCATCTCCAAAATTTTTGGGTGACATGGATTATACAAATCGATAAACTGGTCTCGGGAAATTTTAATGAATTTCTTTCTGCTAAATAATCGTCTGTCATGATGGCGTTGGGGAAGCCTTGGCCTCCGAATTCTTGATTTTGTAGGGTGTAACTTTAACATGAGTGTGTAGTTAGTTAGCTTCATTGTTCAGGGTTAAAAATGCATGCTAAGGTAGAGTGTCAATTTTAGCAGCAGCAAACAAAATCGTCACACGTGTATTCGTTTGGTCGCAAGATCCTCTGAAATCAATAAAAATACCATCTCAAAATTTTGTGTATTTGAAGAAAAATATTGAACAATAAATATCGTATGATGTCGTAAGAAACGGATGATCAGTACGCCGTTATTTGACCTACAGTATTTACTACATTACAGATAAACATCTGCAGCGTAGTAACTAATGTATGTGGGATCTGCGTGTTGTTTCGGTAACAATGGTTACTGCGGTACAGAGACCACGCCATCTGTACCGTCGTAAAGAATGTATTTACGCTACCCGGAAGCATCAGTTTTGGACATCCCGGTTATTAATTTTTTTTCTTACTTCCGATTGAACCGAAATTTAGGTAATCTCATAGACAACCAAATTCAGAACTCTGAGTCACCTGGTATCAAATACTGAAGGTTATTTTATGTACAAATAGCAAGAAAGGGAACTGAAAACGTTTGATAATTATATGCGAGCTAGATGTAAAAAAAATCAAAGTAAGAATTGTTCCTAAAGCAAGGTAATAAGCATATAGCACAAGTCTAAAGAGGTCTTTTTAGCTGTATTTCATTACGTTCAATTTTAATAAATTGACTTTCTTAATATCTGTCTTTCACTTCGACGATGATGTGAAATTTATTATAATTTTTTATACATATTAATGAAATGATTTGAAACGCACATACTTTATTGCGTTTTTTCATATTAAAGCACCTTTTGAAATGATTTAAATAAAAAAAGAAACATCATTTTACTAGAAATATTTCCTTTTTATTTGCATCCAAATACACTACGTCCATTTATTATGGAATAGCTAAAAAACTTATAAAATTTTAAACGCTTCTATTTTCATCAATTTTTGATCAATCCATTCCATTTTTTGATTACTACGTAGATTTACGCTTGGATTACTTAGTACAAAGTGGTTTGCCCTATTTTAACTCTGTTTTATAAAGGGTGTTATTTTATTAGCGTCTTGGTGAGTTGGGTAGTTGCTGTCCTAATTACAGCACAGTGCCGTTCGTGTTACTTAAAAAAAAAATTAAAAATAGTAATATTGGCGATTAGGTAAGTATGAACTGATAACGCTTTGTTGCTATAGTGATTTTCCTTGCTATCTTAATTAGGTACATACTGTACCAGTTACAGCACAGTGCCGTTCGTGTTAATAAGAAAATGCAAAAATCGTGATGCGGCCAATTATGGACGTACTTACTTAAGAGTTATTTCAAGTGTTTAAAGTACAGCTAGTTAAGGCAACCTATTCGAGGAGACCAAAATCAATAAATTTATAATAGCTGTCGATAAATTTATAACTTTGACAAATTGACAATCGGTTGAGGAAAGAAAATCGCTTAGGGCGCGATTTTCAGCGATCGTTTACTTTTGTAGCCATTCAAATGTGGAATAACCTTCAAAATACAGCAAAAGATTTACCTCTTAATGATTTTTCAAAGTACGTCAAGAAAAAATTATTAGAAGATCAAAGGTTGTAATCTTTTTCTGTTGTTCCCCTGTTCGTCCGCCCTACTACCGGTACTGCCGATTCTTTTCTTCTTCCTGCGCCGCGCCGCCAGCCTGTTGCTCTGCCCCTCTCTCTCTCTCTCTCTCTCTCTCGCTTGCGCCTCTTCTTAGCGGTAATTGTAGAATTAGAATTAGATGGATATTGTTGTCACAAGTTTTTGTTTTTTCTTTTGGTTTAGGATTTAGGTTAAGGTCTGTCTCGGCCATGCATATTTGTAATGATATGCATTGGATACCGGTTTTGATAATCGAGAGGCTGTCCTTTTTTTTTGCCTAAGCACATACCTAGTAATATATTTTTGTTTGTAAATTTATTTTAATGGCAAAAAATAAAATGATTTGATTTGATTTGATTTGATTTGATTTACAACCAGTACTAAATTTAATATTAGGTTTGTTCTAGCAGCGATTTCAAACCAAAGCCAAGCCATCCGGAGTTTGCGCATAGCGATTTAAGTGTCGCTTATATTGCAATGCGCAAACTCCGGATGGCTTGGCTTTGGTTTGAAATCGCTGCTAGAATAAACCTATTGAGTATGACAAATCACGATATTTGTATTTTTTTATTAACACGAACTGTACTGCCACGTTGTTATATGTGCCGCGGTACTGCTCTGTAACTCGTACAGTATGTACCTAACTAATATAGTAATGAAAATCACTATAGCAACGAAGAGTTTTCAGTTCATAATTAATAGGCAATATCACGTTTTTTGAAATCTTATTTTTTTTTTGAAGTAACACGAACGGCACTGTGCTGTAATTAATACAGGAACTACCTAACAGAAACCTGTAACCAACACGCTAATGAAATCAAAGTTTTATTGCTTTGAATTTTTTAAACACCAATTTTAAAATGAGATGATTTTACATGCCTTGATATATTCGACATCACCCTGTATAAAACTGAGTTAAAATAAGGCAAACCACTTTGTACTAAGTAGTCCAAGAGTAAATCCACCTAATAATCAAAAAATGAAATAGATTGATCAAAAGTTGATGAGAATACAAGCGTTTAAAGTTTAAGTACTTTTTTAGCTATTCCATAATAAATGGACGCAGTGTATGTCCTTCAATCAATTTTTGCCGTCCTTCCGTAGAAAAGAATATATTACGTCGAAAAAATTAAGCTTGAATTGAATCACCCAAAATAAGTTATTGAAAATTGCTGAAAAAAATTCTCCTCAGATTCATTTCCATCATCCCAAATTTTATTAGTGCCTCAACAATAATTAAAATCCGCGGTAGTAGACGTAACTAAATAATTAGATACCACTAAGCATTTTTAACTATTTATAGAATTTGATATTTAGAGAAAAAATATTGCCACATTCCTAATGACTCCTAACACTGCGACAAACACAAAATGGTCAACTGTCATTTTTTAGTACATAGTAAGTATGGTCAATTTTTTCTCAGCAAAGAAAAATGTAATAATGAAAAGGAGACATTTAAAAATATTTAATCGTTTTGGCATACACGAACCCAAATGGTTTTAGCATACACGAAACCATGGTTTTAGTAATAACTTAATAGATAGACTAATTAATAGGCAGGCGTTTAGAAAGACCATTTGCGATTCCACTTTTTTGGTTAATCAGGATGAAAATATAAAATATGTATCGATACCATATAATCCTCATTATGATAGAAGGCTCTAAAAAGTTTTTAAAATTAGTATACCAGACTCAGTTTAACATTAAGAAATTATTAGGTGGTCCAAAGGACAAAATTGAAATATTAGAAAGAAGTGGAATCTGTGAAATTGGATGCATGGACTGTAACGAAAAGTATGAAGCAGACTAGAATATTTATACACACGATATTCAAAGAACATAACTCATAAAGTATGGTAGATCAGAAACATCAATTGTTGCCGAGCATGCGTTTGAAAATAATTTAAGAATAACAATTAGTACTTTAAAATTACTACTACTATAACTATATCGGTTATTATAGCGTCCTATACGCCTTCCGATTCCAAGTTTCCAGCCTCTTGGATCTTCACAGTTCCCTGGACGTAAATTACGCTCAGACATTGCTCGCTCTGTTCCTCCCATCCATGTTTTTAGGTCTATCTCTTTTTTTCCGTTGGCACCCATTTCATTGTTTGTCTGGGAATATGTTCATCGCCCGTTCTTTCGACGTGTTCATGCCATCTTAGTTGTCGTTTCTGTATTTCCTCTATAATGGTTGCTGGCACCTTCATTATTTTTGTTTGTGTGTTTGACCCTAATTTGTTCGAGCTTTGACTTACCAGCAGATCTTTGCCAGTAATCCATTTCTAGTGCTAATAGCCAACGTTCCAGGGCCTTGTTTATCGGCCATGTTTCGCAACCATATAGGGTTATGCTCAATAACAATGCATTGTACAGGAAGTGTTCTTGTTCGCGAGATATGCATTTGGACCACAGAATGGAGATTGGACAGCCGATTACTTGTTTTTCCTTCATAATTCGATGCTCAACCTCTTCTTCGATTCGACCTTTTTCATCAACTTTTGTCCCTAGGTAGGTATATTCATGACTAGCTCCCCCAGTTTTTGTTTTATTTACTGAATAGTAGTCGCGTCATCATGAACTATATATCTTCCTTATCCGCAATAACCTCCTGATCGTCTTCAAAGTGAAGGGTATATAGGGTTTTGTCTTCACTCAATTGTATGTCCATTCTACTGAATGGTCTCCGCCAGTTCTTCAATACTTCGTTTAAATATGTTATAAAAAGTGCGTGAGAGACGCAGCATCCCTGTCTCAGACTGATATTGGGTGTTCATACAGTTGTTGGACAGCTCTTAATGCAGTGTTATTTATGGGGGGTTTTCTAGGATTTGCCAAAGTTTCCGTATCGGTGCAGTATCATAGGCCTAAGTTCACGAATAGCAAGTGTACTTCACGGTTTCTTGCTATCATCTTTTCATTAAGCGGCACCATCGTGAAAACATGGTCGTTATACATTCCTCAATATTTTTCCATACAAACGGCTCATGGTGCCTGAGACTGATATGCATCTGTATAGTTTCCACAAGGATATATGGACCTTTTTTATGAATTGGTGTTATCCAGACCTCTTTCCAGCTACTTGGTATTTTTTCCTCATTTATTCTCTGAGGTGTGTGATTAATTTTGTGGTTTATTTTTTAGCAGCACTGCAGGCAATCCCTCCGGTTCGGGAGCTTTTTTGTTTTTCAAGGATTTTATGGCTTTGTTTATCCTGGACTCGTTAACGTCTATGTCACAGAATAGCCAACAGTCAGAATATCGACTCTGGGCACCCGCCGTTGAAAATGCCGCATGAACAGACGCCATTTTGTGGAAATAGACCTCAGGAGGGTACTCGCCTAAAGCTGCCAGGGTCGGCGTTAGGGTGCTTTAGAAGAATAGAATGAATAAAATAATAAATTTACATTTCTAACGTTTTATTGATTTTTCCATATAATTAATTTATTTCGGTTAACTGATGTTTTGAAATTTCTATTTATACATTTTATTGTGTAAAATAATTTCATCCTTGGGTAGAATTTGATCACATATTCTTTCGGAAAACTTTGACATGTATGGTGAAAAGAAACATGTTTACATTTATTATATAAATCGTGCATGACACTGCCTAATACACCTTCTTCAAAATATTCATGAAATAAATAATCTAAACTTGAAACAAATCGGATGAAATTATTATGCGGCATTTGCAAATTTCTAAAAAAATCTGAATGTGCGTTTTGATAGGCTCGGAAATGGCGATAGAGCGTGGAATCATCTAATTCCTGGTGAGCCTTACCGTACATCGTGTAAGTATCACATGTGTGTATTGAAAAACAATTTCTAATTAAATACCCACAAACATACCTAGTAAAATTTTGTTGTAAAATGTCGTCATTCTGGTAATCTGTTTCAGTAATAAATATTATTTCTTTTTCCTCCAAATGCCTAGTATTATCAATATCCTCATATGCAGCTGATTTTTCCATTAAATCAGATAGTTCTAATAAATTTTTATCCGGGTCACCTTCACAATTTGCAGTTCCAGAATGAAGTAACTTAACACACATGAGGTACTACAAAAGGTTCAGCCTTTTGCCTTTGTTTTTTCGTGTGTAAAAGTTTGACATTATTTGATAAATTTAAACGGCTCCTTTTTCAATTCTAGTGTAGTGTTATAAAATTGTTTAGTAAAAATTTTTTATATAGATACGAATAATGTCAAACTTCTACACACCCAAACAAAAAGCAAAAGGCTGAACCTTATGGAGTACCTAGAAATCCCAAAGTCGCAAAAAACAGACGTTTTAAATACGAGCGACCAACTGACCTGCTCTTTAAACACCTGCATAATTGACAGTGCAATAAAAACAAAATACCGCCAGAGGGTTTAGTAGGGCATAACAATTTAGATTTTAGCATTCAAATACTCTTGATAAAGACCTCACCAATCCGAAACATATATAGAGTAAAATATCTTATTAAATTATTTTGAAACATCTAAAAGTAGTGTACAAATTATCCCTTGTATTATTATTCAACGATGTTTCACAAGGATCCTACCGCACAAACTATTCATTGTATTTAATTTTTCTATCCGTATAATTGTACAAAAAAATATAATAATTGAAATAATGTAACACATTATTTCGAACCTCTAAAAATCTGCAAATATTAAAACGAACCGCTACTGCTCGGGACGACGCGAGAAACTGTAATGACCGAGCTATTCCAAGCAGACGCCTATGAACCGGCAGGTTCTATTCCCAAGTTTAGGTTATGTATTGTTTTAGCGGGAAACTCCGAGTCGGTATTCTGATTCTTGGCTATTCTGTGTCTATGTGTTCTCCTTGTACTTGGTATCGGCTCGGTGGCTTAGTCAAGGGTTTTTCTCTATTTTGAGTAAGTTCCTTACTGTAATGTGTTTGCCACTCGTCAAGCTGGATAGTTTGAATATTGACTTTTTTTGTGGTGTTTGTTCTAAGGGACTTAATTAGCTTTCACGCTTCTGAGGATCTTTTGTTGCCTATATGCAAGTTTATTTCTTTTAGTTTCCTTTCTCATATTTCGTTTTTGCTTTCACTAATCATTTTTTTGAACAGTTGTTCATTATACAGGGTGATTCATGAGGAAACGCCAATACTTCAGCTACGTATTCAGGCCCCAAAAATAAACATACAAGTCTATACAAACATGTGTCCGCGAGGCCTTCGTTTTCAATACAGGGTGTTAAAGTTTTTATTTCATTTCTCTATTTTCTAAATAAAATCTATGAAAATGTAAATATTGTAGTGAAACTTGATATCCAAGAGTTTTTTGGTATGACGAATTTGAATCTGATCTTAGTATAGCTCTTACATGTAGGGGGCGCCACCTACATGGCTTTCCAGTTCTTTGAACAATCACAACTTTTTGGTATGAGCCCGTATACACATTTTTTGAGGTGTGTATTCAGTGACGCAGACATAAGCTTAATAATAATAATTTTAAGAAAAATTAGATAAGTATATTTTGTTTAGTTTATGTCTGAGTCACTGAATACACACCTCAAAAAAATGTGTTAACCCTTCACTTCAAAGCTTTGTGCTTAGACGCGTTTAAATTTGGACAAAAATATAAACTTTTAAAATTTTCGGATAAAAAAATCACATGCATCGAAATTGTTTTAAATCCAAATATCACGAAAACGGTTGCTCGTATCAACTCTTAACAAGTATACCTTTTTGACGAAAAAATGACAAAGGAATAATTTGTTTTACTTAAAAATGTAATACGGGGTCATACCAAAAAGTTGTGATTGTTCAAAGAACTGGAAAGCCATGTAGGTGGCGCCCCCTATAAGTAAGAGCTGTACTAAGATTAGATTCGAATTCGTCATACCAAAGAACCCCCGGATATCAAGTTTCACTACAATATTTACATTTTCATAGATTTTATTTAGGAAATAGAGAAATTAAATAAAAACTTTAACACCCTGTATCTTGAAAACTAAGGCCTCGCGGATACATGTTTCAGTAGACTTTAATGTTTATTTTTGGGCCCTGAATGCGTACCTGAAGTATTGACGTTTCTTCATGAATCACCGTGTATAGTACGTAATCCCTTTCATCCTTGCTGGTCATCCATTTTTTGTATGCGTGTGGTTTTTTGTTTCTTTGTTCCTTTAGCCCTTTGGCCCATGTGATGTCGTTGCTTTTCGTAGGAATTTGTTTATTTATCTCTCCGATAGCTTCATATGCTGCTGGGTGAATGCATTCTATTATATGCTTGTATAGATTTCACGAGTCATTCATTTTTAAATTTAATGTCCAGCCTCGACTGATATAATTTCCTGCTACTACCATTGTACAGTCCGTTTAAGCAGCATCCGGGTTGTTTTACTTTGACCTCCCTTTTCCCCTTTTTGGTATCAACTGTTGATTTGAACGAAATATGAATATTTGTTGCCAGGAAGTAGTGGTCGGACCCGCAGTCAACTTCGTTGTTTGTTTGATTATCACATAGTCAATGATGGATTCTAGACCTCTCGTGTCTTGATTCCAAGTATATTTGTGGATATTTTTATGTTGGTAATATCCATTCAGTATTTTCAACTGATGTGCTTCGGAGATTTCTAATAGCCTTTCGTCGTTGTTATTTACAACGCTTTCGCCATATTTACCGATCACATCACCACGATCCTTGTGACTTTTCGGCGCTATAGCGACCCAAAGTGACTCCTTATCGTATTTGGTAGAGTATAAAAACGCTACTGGTTTGGCCGACTACTGTCACCAGATGTCCCTTAACGGATCTCGCATATAGTGAACAGCAAAACGAGATAAAAAAAAATTGTCACTCTACGTCAACGTTTCGAATTATAGTTAATTCGTCATCAGGAACCCTTAAGCAAAGAGAGAGCATAATATAAATATATTGCAACTTAACGTTTCAAAACACATAAATATCTTATTTATTATTTCTTATTGGAATCGATTTCATTGATTCAACCCAATTTGGGGTCATTTGTTAGTCGATGTATGTTTAATGTCTTTCGAAACGTTCAGTTGCAATATTTTTAATGTGTTGATTATTTGTATTGTGACAAATTAGTTTTGATTCATTTGCCTATTCCGACGATAAATAGCAAACAAATTATTGTAATTTTTCTAGTCATCCTTCCATAATAAACTTACCTTCTCTCTGAAAAGAAGGGGCGAAAAAATGTTAACATGGATAATACAGAAACGAAACGTTTTTTTTTTTTAATTCCGGATATGTATCCCATATTCCGCCAGTATTCCAAAAATGTTCCAAAAATATTCTATCATGATTTGCTAAACTGGATGATTACCAATATTTAAAAAAATATATTTGGCTTAGATTAAAATTCGATTTGGCTTCTAGGTTCTTCCGAAGATAGATTTAGATCAGAAAATCAAGAAGCTCATGGAAGTAGCGAAGGTAGTTCAATTTCTTCGGGTAGTTCTGCTCCACAGTCAAGAAAAGGTAAAACTATCTTTTTTTAGAAAAAATTTTAGAGAGATTTGTTCTAGATATACCTACATTTCAGTTCACAGGGAGCATAAAAAAGAACTGAATTATTCAAAGCCTCCGGTGTATTTTAAAATGTTCATTATTAACTCTACTCCGTATACCTGTTGACCATTTGAATAACTTTGAAGCTATTATTTTTTTTTATTTATTTACTTTTTAGGTTGTTTTTGCTACTTATCATTATAGGTGTCATGAGATAAATAAAACACAAAATAGTTACACAGACCGGTACGGCGAGCCCAACGGACACAGGCGGTTAGCCGGGTTAGCCGTTAGCCCGTTGGGTATACTCGTAACTTGTCGTTGCACCATAACCTTGAGCCAGTTTTCTTCCCTATAATACCATTATTTTTCTTTACTTAGTACATGAGAAATTCGCGTAAGTAGCGCACGTTTTCCTTGATTCTGGTATTTGGTTAGCGACGACGTGTTTAAATCATTATCGTTATTGCCAAGTACATGACTATGAGCTATTCGCGTAAGTACTGGACGTTATTTTGGATTTTACGTGTTTTTATAGTTATTGCCAGGTGAATGCATATTCGCTAAAATAGTGGATGTCTTGGATTGTGATGCGTGTTCAAATCATTATTGTTAGTGCCAGGTAAGTAATGTTTGTGATAAAAATGTAGTTGTTATATACTGTTCTTTTTCTTGCTCAGAAAATAATGAATGCAAGTCTAAAGCGCGTTCTAACCGATGAAGAGCTGCAAGATATAATCCAGAATTTATCCGATGTCAAAAGTAATCCTGCATATCAAGATGATGGTTTCGAGAATGACGAGACGAGCTCCGAAGTATCTGTTCATGAAAATATTGCCTCCGACCTCCGAGGTAGATGACATGCAAAGTGATGATGATAACGTTGTCGACGCAGATAGTTTGATTCCTCAGCAATTTATTGCTATAAAGACAACACGATCTGGAACAGCGTACCTTCATCACCAAGCCGTCTTAGGTCAAAGACAATAATAAATGGTCCAATTAATAAAGTTGTTCTAACACCAGAAAAAGTACTAGAACATATTTTTGGACAACCAAATTATAGGAGATATTTGTTAAATATAACATAATGTACCGGGCCGACTAATTTTAAAATAAAATAAAGACGTTGTGAATTTGTTGAAATGCAATGGATTTGAAGTAATAAACCTTGGCTTTGTTACACATACCCAAATTGTTTAACTTAAATTCTAAGAGACTTCTAATAAAAGAATGGGATTTTTAGATTGAATTCGTAAGCTATTGCACCAAAAACCTATGATTTTTTAGTAAACCTTTATTCCATTGGCTCAAATTTTTTGATCGTTTGATTCGAACCATTATTGATTTAGTGATAAAAACGTGGCTTTTAAGATTAAACCATGGATGGCTTCTTTTAAACCCATGTATTTTTGTTACAAAGAAAATCATGAAATGAACTCAAAGTATTGGTAGCGTTCCTTTAAACCCTCCATTCATTTCGCCTATTTAAAGTCCCCGTTCCTTTGCGGGATGGGAAATCTCTTTGGGGCAAAGTTTTCTTTTTTTCAGTGTATCAAATACATGTTTTTGCCCCCTATCCTCAGAGCTGCGATGGAATTAGGCAGACTAGAAAAACTGTTGAGATTTATCAGATTTGATGACAAAGAAACGAGGACTGAATGGAGAAGAATAGACTAATTAACACCTGCTAGAGATGAATGAAACAAAATAAATCATAATTTGGGCAAATACTACATTCCTGATGAAAATCTTATTGTGGACGGGCAGGTGGTTTCGTTCAGGGGACCACACGGAGATACAAATAAAACATTTCAGAACATAGCATATTAAAAAAAAATAAATTCTCATTTGGAATTTATTGCAAAATTGCTATTTTCCATCGCTTGTCTTCCGATATGATTACATTGTAGTTTCTGAATCACCATACCCATCGATACGTTTTTAAAGCATAAATTTTTTTATCTTCAACCCGAGCCTGCTATCGCACCTCGATGCTTCCTCATTCTGTTTTACGTATCCTTCGAATACGTTCAAAAATCGTGTTTTGTTTTGTGTTTTTGTGAAATAAAATGACGAAAAGAAGGGAAAATATATTGTCCAGTTCCTCAAGTAAGTGTTAATAAATTGTCTATATAGAACTAGTCCGATGGCCTAATATTTACGAACAATAAATGGTCGTTGATTAGTTGTTTTGGGGTTCGTTTATGCTTGTGTAGGTTAATCAATTTCCTGTATAGTAGGCCGAGGGCCAAATATCTACGTACAATGATACAATGTACAGTTGATAAGTTGTATTGAGGTTTGTGTAAGATTAGGTTTTGTTAAAAAATAATATATATAATACAAATGTTTGTGGCTAAATTAAGAGACTGCTATCTGGGCGGTTTGTTGTCACAAAAAAAAAACAAAAAAAAAACAAGTATAATATCGGGTTTCACGAAAACCAAAAAACTGAGTAGTGCAAAAAGTAGTAGGCCCCAGGGCCAGATTAGCTACGGTATAGAGAGGTAAAAGAAGTAGTCTGTACCGAGTACGTGAAATGTAAAGTTTAGACATGAGATTAAAAATAAAATAGCTGGATTTCATTTAGTAGAACATATCAATTTTTATTTTCGGTCTTTCATTTGATACTAATTACAACTAGACTATTTTAAGTAATTAGAATAATTAAAAAACCTTGCATAGCAGCCGAGGGCTTATTAAATTCATATTTATGCAGTTTTTCAGTAAGACACAATACGTTGACCTAACCAAGAGAAATAGAAATTAAAATACATAGGCCGAGGGCCTTGTAATTTGCGTACGAATAGTACTCGATCAATTTTTCTTTTCTTGCCGAGGGCAATAGAAAAAGAATACCGAGGCCGAGGGCTTCGCAATACAAAAAATTGTTATTATTATTCTTATTATAAATTATTAATTAGTTAAGCTTATGGTCGAGGACCTAAATATTTGACTTCTCCACAAAGAGTTGGTTAGATTGAATTAGATAGTGCATAGGCCGAGGGCCCTATAATCTGCATACAAATAGCACTCAATAGAAAAATTCTTGCCGAGGGCATAGAAAAAGAATAGGTTTAGGTCGAGAACTTCGCAATACAAAAAAAAATATATATATTTAATATCATTTTTATTATAAATTATTAATTGATTAAGCCTAGGGTCGAGGACCTAACTATTCGGCTTCCCCACAAAGAGTTGGCCAGATTGAGTTATATAGTGCGTAGGCCGAGGGCCTTATAATTTGCATATTATACAAAATAGCACTCAATCGAAAAATTCTTGCCGAGGGCATAGAAAAAGAATAGATTTAGGCCGAGGGCTTCACAATACAAAAAATTCTTAATATTATTTTCATTATAAATTATTAATTGATTAAGCCTAGGGTCGAGGACCTAACTATTCGACTTTCTAACAAAGAGTTGGTTAGATTGAGTTAGATTGTGCATAGGCCGAGGGTATTATAATTTGCACACAAATAGCACTCAATCGAAAAATTCTTGCCGAGGGCATAGAAAAAGAATAGGTTTAGGCCGAGGGCTTCGCAATACAAAAAAAAAATAATAATATTATTTTTATTATAAATTATTAATTGATTAAGCCTAGGGTCGAGGACCTAACTATTCGACTTCTCCACTAAAAGTTGGCTATTGACTTTCTAAGAAGTGATCGTTTAATATGCCAACTTCAAACTGGTCACCGCCAAATGATAATCAGATACATTTTGTGTGTATAATATTTCCCCTGTTTATGCAGCAATAATCAATTCCAATAGGGACAAAAAACAGTATATATTTCTAGGATGGTCGTGGACCTATTTAATTAAAATTGCTATCATGGACTGACCTTATTTTCTGCAAAATAGCTGTATATTTTACAGGGTGTTAGTTGTTTTGACTAAAATATTACCCGCAGACTATTGTCTGCAACATAGCTGCATACTTTACAGGATGTTATGGCAAAACATATTTGGCATTAACGCCGTGGGCTATACTTTCTGAGGGATAGCCGCGGGCTATTCACTAAATTCTATCATCACTTAAACGATTAAAAGGCTGTGAGCCAACAGTATATATTTTAATATGGTCGTGGACCTATTTAATTAAGACTCCAATCATGGACTCCTTATTTTTTTGCAAAATAGCTGCATACTTTACAGGGAGCAAATTGTTTTGACCAAATTATCTGCTGAAGACAGCTGTATACTTTACAGGGTGTTAGTTATTTGACTAAATATTATTGTGTGCAAATTTAATTATTTGCAAAGGTTCCTACAACACCAATTGGGCTAACAACACCAACCATTTGTCAGGCTTGGCTGATGCACTTTACTGTTTTGCAATCTGTATAATGCTCCTAAATGATTTAGGAATTAATATAAATACAGAAAAAGTCAGTTAATACCATCATAAAAATAACTTACCTAGGATTTACTTATGACTTAATTCAGAGGACCGTTTCCTCGACCGTTTTTTTTACCTCTTAAGAAAATGAATTCAATAAAAGAGGCAATTAAAAAATATATTAACAAGTCAGTTACTACGATTCGAGATTTTGCAAAAATTATTGGTGTTTTGGTAGCAGCGACTCCTGCCGTTCCTCAGAGTCGTCATAGTATCAAAAGACAAGGTCACGCAAAATTTAAGGCCTTAAAAGGAAAGTCGTACATGACAGAATATTAATTTTAAAACATACAAAGCAAATTATTAGCTAGTGGATAGACAATCAAGAATATACTGTAAATATGAAGCCTAGTACGTTTTCATTGGATTTTTTTTTATGCGTCTGCGTCTCTTACAGGCTGGGGTGCCTACTGTAACGGCCAAAAATGTCGCGAGTTTTGGGAAGAAGCCGACAAGTCTAACCATATTAATTACCTTGAAGTTAAAGCTGCTTGTCATGGCTTACAATTATTTACTAAATCAAATGGAAATATTAGAGTCTTACTTGGAATCGATAATAAGACGGCAATATCCTGCATTAATCGTGGGGAAAGCGTAAAATATCGCAACTTAACCAATATAACCTTTCAAATTTTAGACTAGCGTCAACAAAACGTATAACACTCTTCGCATCTTATATCGCTTCAAAAGAAAAACGGAACCCGACAAGGCATCAAGACAAACTTCCATTGAAACAGAATACGAACTAAACAAGCAGGTATATCAGAAAATAATAAGGGGTTAGATTTATTTGCAACTTATTTTAATGTAAAATGCCTGTTCCTGGTTTCCGGATTCAACCTCCACAGTTGTCGATGCATTTACAATTTCTTGGTATGATGAGTATTTTTACGCTTTTCCCTTGTTTTCTATGTTATTTAAGGCTTTAGATAAAATGATGATGCCACCGGAATATTGGTGGCTAGTACAGCCCTGGTATACCGTGTTTCCTAGTTTATTAGTTGGGAAACCGTTGACTTTTAAATCGAGTAAAAATTAGTTACTCTCATAGAGACTCTCATCTATTAGACAGGAAATTTTTCCTGGTGGCAAGGAAACTGTCTGACAAGCATTTCTTCAAAGAAGCATTTCCGGTCACGCCATCCCAATAATGTTTGCATCCATCTCAGAAGGAACTTGGAAACAGTACAATGTTGTGATTTTAAAATTGGTTTTTGCTTGTTCTGTGTTGATAAAACACCGGCTTTTAGTATTTTTACTTTATGTATTTATAATATTGCAACGATATATAAAATATATCTAACAAAAACACTGTCAACGTTATCCTACCGTCTAAACTGTTGCTAACTTAATAGTAATAACATAGGCGTACCTATAAATATTTTTATTAAAACAAATTGTTAATTAATATTTAACATACAACGGTTGTTTTAATAAGTAGGTATTATAATTTCTGTAACCGCAAAATTTCGTTGTCTTTACTTATAATTTAAACATTTATCTGGACTTTTTAGTTCGCGAAATAAAGGAGCTTCTTACGTCTTGATAAGTACCTATAGATCAGCTCTTAACCTTATGTTTCACCGCCTAATAGGGATTAAAATATAATAAAAAGATTTTTGAAGGGAGGCTACAAGTTAAAGCCCCCTAAACCTAAATACGATTTTACATGGAACGTTGAACCTGTATTACTCTATGTATCAACACTTTACCCTTTACAATCTCTATCACTTGATAAACTAAAAAGAAAACGGTAACACTAAACACTTATGGCACTAAGTTCAGCACATCGGATCCAAATATTAAGCAAAATTACGATCGACAATAATAGAGACTCTACACTACTCTACAGTCAAAATTGAAGATTTCGGAAAAAATTTAAACCTCAGCTCCCTGTAAAAGCCAGCAGCCAGCCCATTTTTCGTATTTTCAAAAATCAGAATTACCTATTATATGTCGCAAATTCTATAAAACAGTGCATTAAAGTCACCGTGCACATTCGTTCCAATTATACATCCCTATTCTTAACTCTCAAAAAAAAAAAAAACCACATCACCACGCAATAACTCAAACCTTGAGTAGGTGGATCAACTTAATTTTAATAAACAATGGTATGGAATGAATGTTAACGTCTTTACCGGATATAGTGTAAGACACGCCAGCACGTGAGCAGCCTTTAAGTTTGACATAAACCTAAATGTCATTAAGAATATAGCAGGGTGGAGCCCTAAAATTCTGACACTTTCTTCAGATTCTATACTCGACCTCTAGGTACGCCCAGTGACATATCTGCCAATACAATTTTAAATTTGGGTATATCTTAGCCCTAATAGGTAGCCTTTTATGTATTCCGTTGCCTAAGGTTCAATTTATTACATTTGTTTGGCTCTGATTGTATATCAATAATATATTATATTATGAAATATGTTTATTTATCTAGAATAGGCACCCTTAATTTTTAAGTGGTTAAGGACTTTATGGGATAGAATTTTCATTGATTTTTTTTGTCATACTTAAAATAGAGTTGAATTGAACGACTTTGCTGCCTTAATTGTTTTTGTGGTATTCTCAGGATTGAAGGTAGAATAATGCAAAATTGCACCATCTAGCTTTAAACAGCTACAATGTAATCATATCGGAAGACAAGCGATGGAAAATTGAAAGATTAATCGAATACCTACTTACCTGTATGAAGATTAATCGTAATTTTCCGAGCTTGTCTTCCGATATGATTACAACCCTCCCAACCACATGCCCCTTAGGCGGGCAATTTTGCTCTAAAACAGAATGAGGAAGCATCGAGGTGCGATAGCAGGCTCGGGTTGAAGATAAAAAAATGTATGCTTTAAAAACGTATCGATGGGTATGGTGATTCAGAAACTACAATGTAATCATATCGGAAGACAAGCTTGGAAAATTACGATTAATCTTCATACAGGTAAGTAGGTATTCGATTAATCTTTCAATTTTGCAAGTCTATGACCAGTGTTGTCACTGGCTTTTATCAAAATGTATAGAGCCCGCTGTCAAATTGTGTGAAATTAAGAAATCTTGGATTTGTTATAGCGAAAATGATAAATACATCGAAACCCAACAAAGCCGGTAAAAAGATATCTTTGCATAACAAGTTTTAACGAAATATGCCCTCGTAGCATTGTTGTACTGATTTCTGGCAACACTGTTGATACTTGAAAGGAATGTACAGAGTGCGGCGCAAACCAGATAGCGCACCGCACAACCTTGTCAAACCAAACAAATTTATTTGGGTTAGTTTGGGTTCGCTTTTTAAATTATCGGTAACTTTTCAATAAATTAACCTTAAACATTCTCCTCTAATTGACCCAAATGGGAGCTGCCGCTTTAACGATAGCGAATTTTACCGTACATTACGAAATTTATGAGAACGTTCGATCGGTAAAGTTCGCTACTCACAACACTACTCATAACCTATCAGTGAGTTATAAATCATAAGTCACTAGTGAGTCATAGGAATCAAAACGAAATAAATGAATTTTCAATGTAGTTTTTTTTTAAGTTCTTATTCCAAACCGCATTTCAAACGTTGAACAATTTGTCAACAAATAAACTACACTACAAACTACATTCTACCTATTAATGTTTACATTATCACCTGAGGCTACCAGCGTGAAAAGGGCATAGCCCCAAAAGGAAAGGTTTAGCTCACTCATCCTATGGGCCTAGCTTTTCCTGCGTGAATTATATTATTATTTAATCTAACTTACCTCATAAATAACTATTAGGTATCCATAGTAATCCACCATGTCTTCAAAAACGTGTCCAACTCGAAGTGAAACATATAGGGGATTTTTCTATCATTGATTTGTCAGATAATTTTATGATAAAAGTTGGTGCATGAAGAAAAACTGCTTGCTGAAGTGATCAATTTAAAATACCACGTGTAGAGCGAACGAAAAACAAGCCTAACAAGCATGTTTAGAAAAAAAATTAAGACAGCAGAAGGTGAAATTTAAAAATTGCCCTTGTCAATATTAGCTTTTCTTCATAGACCAACCTTAATCCAAAATGATAGTATCTCAGAAAACAATATTAAAAAAATTCTCATTTGTTAAACACTTTATGGACAGATTGAATATTATGCAATTTCTCAACTTTTCCCCAAATTGCATCAATTTTACTGCAGCAATTTTACAAAATTCCATATATACTATTTGCTGTATGCCCAAATCCAATTATTTTTGCTCTCAAGATACTGACGGTCGAAAATTCACATTGTTCACCATGAAAGAAAGAAATAAGATATGACTCCATGCAGGTGGGCGTGGCCTAGCAACTTCACTCGGTGAGCTCTCGGCCAGTTGCAGTATATTTATTTTACCTGCATGTTTTACGCGTTTATAGCAACGTTTCCTTTTTAAATACTTTAAAAGTGATAGGGATTGCAAGAATCGAGGTGTGTGCGGAACATTAACTATAGGATAAGAAGGACCACTCAACGGCGGCAACTTTGATGTGCGTGTTCAGCGAGTGCTACAAAGGAATCGTCGTTTATTTTCTTCGTTGCCTGGTAACGCTCGGCGGACTCCGCCGCACACAGGTTGAATTTAAATAAAAGCTGGCCATAAACGATATTATCTTTTGCGGTATTTTTGATCATATTTATGACGAAATTATTTATAGCACTCTAGTACTCTAGTTGGCTTTGGAAAAACACAATTGATATCTTTTGAATTGCTTGCAGCACCCTGTCAAACTTACGTTGTGGTTTTTTATTATTATCACCAAATAAATATTTTGATAAAGTTTCTATTCAACTGGCTGTTTCAAAAATCTATAAACGTTTTTAATTAGTTATTATTGATAACAATACTCAAGGTATGTAATAACTAATATTTAAAAGATTTTGATTTTGCGTTAATGATTTCACCATATTTCCGACTACAAATATTCTGACAAAAGGATCAGCTGGCCTCTGGCCGCCGCGTCAAAGGTCGCCTGCCAACATGATTATTTTATTTGTATCATGGCCTGCCGATATTCTGCTAGTTTTCGCGCGCGGAAGGAAACACACCGTTGACGTGCCACCGCGCGCCGCGGAGAGTGATCTTTCTTATCATATAGTTAATGTTCGGTGACCAAGTACATAATAAAAAGATAAAGACTGTACGATACTGTTAACGTACTAACACTCGGTTGAGGTTATGTGTTGGTGTTATACCTAATTGAGCAACAACTGATGCCAGATTGTCAGATAATGGCGCGTCGAATTGAGGATCCCTTATTAGCTAAATTTGTAACGCGCGCAGTTTTCCCTGCTGCTATCTAGTTTGAGCATTTACGCTTCTCTGTTTTTTGCCTCATATGTTGTACTGAAAGTATTTTCAAAATGGTGTTATGTCATTTAAATTACCCTTAACGCAACGCATTATTAAATTGGAATTTCAAAAACTATGTCTTTTGTAGAGTCGTCGGTACAGGTGGGCAAGAAATTGAATAATCGATTAAATGCTTAATATTTTAGCAAATAAATGAATAATCGATTAATCGGTATTTTCTGAAATATTAATCCATAAGTCGATTAATCGATAAATGGGCAGTTTCTTAAAAATGAGTCGAATAATCGATTATTTTCGCCCACCCCTAATCTCATAATATTGTAGTAAGTGAAACTGAAGCTGAAATTTCGGTAGAATCATTATTGCTGATGCAAGACTGATGTTATTATAGAACGAGGTAATAAACACTTTGGCTGAATCAGCACATAAAATTTATAATTTAGTTTCAATTTGGTAATATCGCTTTGATATTACCTTGGGAGAGTCAGAATATAAGCAAGTATTTCTCAACAACAGCTGCACTGATGCTTCTATATTTTTTACTAGTTTGGTCCCTATTAGAATAATTTTTAAAAATGGCGATAACTCTAAAAAAATTGCAGGCCCTCATCAACGCGTTTCTGTCATCCACTTAATATTCATTTTGCTCGTGAGACTCCTGAATTAACCGTTGCAAAAACAAATATTGGATCATCAAACTTAAAACCCTTATTTTACAACGAAGGAGCCCTTAATTTTCAAAATCATTTTTTAAAACGGTTTAAGAACATACAAATGATTTTTATACATGATTTTTTATCGTTAGTGATAATTGATACACCCTATATATAAATATAGACGATGAGCCAAAAATTCAACAATTATTTGTCTAAAACACGATACCTTAAGCGCGTAATACTTAATAACTTTTATGACTATTTCCGGTAAACCCTATTATGGCCAGCTTTCCTAGAAATTCGACCAGTGTGCGCCGGGTCCAAAGGTCACATGCCAGTATCCTGCTAATTTTCGCGCGAGGAAGGAGGCATACGATTGACGTGCAGCCGCGGATAGTGATCCTTCTTATCGTATAGTTAATGTTCGGTGGTATGGTTGTGTTTTTCCATCAGATTACAAGGGAACTCGATGATTACGGATGAAGTTAAATAGAGATTAAAAAATAATTACAGGGTATTATAGAGGAATTACGAAAGGATTCCAAGATTACGTTTAAAAATGTCGCTGTACAAATTTTTGGCCAGTGGTTAACCTATCGCTAAAAAGATAACAGCCTAAACACTTACGTATCATATATACTTTTTTGAGACGTTAATAATATACAGAAATAAATAATAGTTCGTTATTTATCTGTAGTTACTATGTTTATCGAAAAATTCGTTTTTAATTTAAATTATAATCTTTATTATAATGTATAGCTAGCTGTACATATTATCAACATACATACGTTTACCTACTACATATGTATTTTTTTATTTACATTTTTTCAAAAATAAATTTGTTTTATTATTTCTGTATAATACTCACTACCGACCTCTGGGACCAATTTTATTAATTTGGTATCCTATGATTCATATTTTTAATAAAAAACGCTTAACATTCTACAACTTCAATGGAATTCAAGTTTCTGATCATAAAAAAAAATTGCCTTTGTCGAATTTTTGGTCCAATTTCCTTTCAAATATTACCTCTTAAAAACTGTTGATGAAAAGACCAAAAATTTAAAATTATTTATTGGTTCAATGCTTTTGAACATACTGCATAAGCAACATGGATACACACGATACGTCTATGCTATATAGCATTACTTAAAAAACAAAAATAAGGAAACGTTGGAAACAATGAATACATAATTGGGTTACGTCTTTCTTTATCCAACCATGCTGATTATTAACGATTGTTGTTCTCATTCAGGAAAAATGAATTAATAAACACATTGGAACAATGCAAATACACAATTTATTCAAGGAGAGTATACACATGGTATAGTAATTTCACAGGTCGAAAAATAAAACAAACAAAAAATATGATCAATTGAAAACCTCAAATAAACATTAGGTAATTCATTTAAAATAAATATTTGTACATGTGAAGGGAAGTAGTGAAAAAGACAATTATTACATGGGTATTTGGGAACTTTTTACAATAATTCTATTATTTATTTCTTCTTAATAGATATAAATAAACAAACAAGCGTCTAGGGATAGGGCCAATTTTTCGATGCGACACTGTGCATGCATAATATTGCCGAATGTATCGGAATTATCCGTGTCTTTACGTTCTAGCGAAATTCCTTCAACATCTCGGTGGTGTTGTAGGTGGAGATTTTGCCTGTGATTTCCTCGCTGCGGGTTCGATTCCCGTCGGCGATAATTCAGTTCGTACTGTAGTGCACTTGTGAATGCATGCGATTTAAAGACCTGCAATTGGCAACCCAAACTAACCCATAAATCAAGAAAAAACTGTTTACTTTAAAAAACCAAAACCGACGAGATTTGAACCCGGGTCGCCGAAGTGAAGGCCAACCATGCAGACCTCTAGACCATCTGCTGACTTACACATAACTGGTTGCATCGCAAAGACATGGCTCACCTCACGTAGCTAGCCAATCACGCGCCTCTCATTCACAAGTGCAATATGAACTGAAATCTCGCTTCCCATCGGCGCGCGGTCGCGACAGATGTTTTGTTTACCTTTTTTAAAGGTTATGTTTGTTTTTATTAATCTATTCTTTTTTCTTCATTTTGGGTTAGTTTGGGTTAGCCTTGGATTAGTTTTGGTTAGTTCTTGTTGATTGCGCCCCCGTAACGAGCGAAACGAGCGGAGGGCCATGCAAAGCCATAATAATACCTATTATTCTTGTTTCGCCATTGCTCATGCACGGTATCGTTTCGAGAATTTAGCCCTATGCCTAGACGCTAGTACGTTTTGAGGGCAAGGCGAACAAAAATTGATATCAAAACCGTTTCTGACTAAAGGTACTTACAATATAATTTTATTGATTCCTCCATATAATTAATTTATTTTTATTAATAATATGACGTAACATTTCGTTTGCTCTGCACAGGCATGTCCATAATGTAAAGGTTGGGTCGAATTCGAGTCTATGTATGGGGAACTCGAGAACCGTAAGAGATACAGTGTGGACCAAATTAGGGTAAAATTGCGCATTTAAGAAATACCTCCTACGAGGTATTGATTTAAGTGCCTAACAATATGCCGTTTCGAAACTTTTCAAATTACGAGTATTTCCGGAGATATCCGAGAAAATACCGAAATATTCAAAAACGGTTTTTTTTCCTGAGCTTATTTAGAAACGAAATTGAATTGCACTTTTGCATTTACACTTATTCCGCTCTGTCTAATGTTTATATCCAGCATGGAGTTCGACGTGTGGTCTTCAAGGGGTCATCATCAACTTTCTCTTTTTAAACACGAACTTTATTTTTTTTACCGTTTTTCAGGTGATATGGGCGTTATTAATATAAAATTTTTTTTATTCTTTTTTTTTTAATTTTAATTTTATTTTTTTTTAAATTTATTTATTTTGCTTTGGGATAAAAATCAAACGAACCTGTTTATCTAATTTTACTATTTTTTTATTTTTATTAAAAATAAAGGCTCCAATTTTCCACTTAACAAAAAACAAAATAAAATCTTTTTAAAGAATATAAAAATTTCAAAAGTAACTTAAACTATTTAAAATGACGATAAAGCAAATTAAATAATTTCTACAAAATATTAAAAATAAAAATAAAAATAAATAAATATAAACACATATTTATATTAAAAACGCCAATATGATCTGAAAGACCATATAAAAAATTAAAGTTCGTATTTAAAAAAAGAGAGCTGATAACCCCTTGAAGACGAAACGTCGGATTCCATGCTGGGTACCAGCATTAGATAGAACAGAAAAAGCGACAATGCAAAAGTGCCATCCAATTTGAAATCCTTTTTAATAAAACGGTTTGTCAAAATTTTGGTTTTTCCGGATATCTCCGGAAAAACTCGGAATTTTAAATCTTTCTCTACGGCATACTAAATGCGCAATTTTGCACTTATTTGACTCATACTGTATCTCTTACGGTTTTCGAGATCCCCATACATAGATTTGAATTTGAGCCACCCTATGCAGGATGCCTAAGAATATGGCGTTTGTTTTAAAATTCCAAGTGTTTCCGGAGATATTCGGAAAAAAACGAAATATTGAAAAATCGTTTTATTTTTCCTGAGCCTATTTAAAAACGGATTTCAAATTGAATTGCACTTTTGCATTGCCATTTTTTCCGCTCTATCCAATGGTGATATCCAGCATGGAATCCGACGTTTCGTCTTCAAGGAGTCATCATTAACTATATTTTTTCAAATACGAACTTTAATTTTTTTATCGATTTCAGATGGTTTTGATGTTATTAATATGAATATGTGTTTCCAATTTTTTTAAATTTGATTTTAATTAATTTCAATTATTTATTTTGGTTTGGGGTAAAAAATAAACGAACCTGCTTTACGCCAAAGCGAAATAAGTAATTTTAAAAAAATAAAAAAAAATTAGAAAAAATTAGAAACACATATTCATATTAATAACGCCAATATCATCTGAAATACGACATGAAAAATGAAAAAAGTTCGTATTTAAAAAAATAAAAGTGATGATGACCTCTTGAAGACGAAACGTCGGATTCCAAGCTAGATACCACCATTGGATAGAACAAAAAAAGTGGCAATGCAATGGTGCATTTTAATTTGAAATCCGTTTTTAAATAAGCCCAGGAAAAAAAATTATATTTTGGGTTTTTCCGAATAACTCCGGAAATATTCGGGATTTGAAACTTTCTGAACGGCATATTGTTAGGCACCTAAATGTGCAATTATGCCTCCCTTTTTGACTGACGCTGTATATTACGGTTTTCGAGATCCCCATACCTAGACTCGAATTCGAGCCACCCTATACATTAAGCATATTCAAGTGGAAATGTGGACCCAAAAAATATCACCACTTTGAACTAAACTGTGAAAATAATACATATATCGTAGTTATGATTAGATGCTTACCTGTCTTTATCACTAGGAAACCGAAGGAAGCTCCTCTCGCAAATATATTTTTTACTTATACACCCTTTAGCAAAACATACGTGTCCCCACATTGGTAGACTCATGATATCACAACTTATAAAATACTAAATCGGTATTCAATTTTCGACACTTTTAAGTACGCCTATGTTCAATTGATTCAAAATCTAAGGAACAAATAATCATAGCGAATCCGCCACCGACGCTATTGCCGTGATATTACCCATAATGGCGCCGCGCCGCCGCCGTGCGCAAGACAAGACGTTGCCCCTATGGCATCAGATGGCTTCAGAGTTGCGCGCGCATCACATTGTTGACAAAAATTACTAATATTACACTTCACGCATGGCCATCCGCTGGCTTCGCTCGCTACGGGGGCTCAACCAACTTAAACTAATCAAAACTAAGGATCAGCGCAAACCGTTCTCATCAACGGAGAATAGCTGACTGTATTAAGCTGTGACTATACCATGCATGTAGATACATATTTAATTTTTCATCTATTTATGTTACACAAGTGAAGGAATATTTTAATCATAGAACTACAATACAAGCAATAAGTAAGACACAAACATTAAAATAAGTATTTATGCAATAAGTATTTAAAGTGACCCTTTTTTTATCAATGGGAATATTGGGACAATCCCATGAAAAATATACAAAGAAACCAAAGTATTATTATAGTATATTATGATATAAGTGTATAAGAGGGCCTTTAAAGCACGCGCGACCTATTTCAAAACACGACGCGCAGCGGAGTGTTTTGTAAGTTGCAAGGGCTTTAAAGGCCTCTTATACACGTATATCATACGCTATTTTTTATTACGAATGCATCATAATCTCAAAAATGTTTTAAATATTAAACTTAAAGGATATATAATCTGTCACATTTGACATGATCCAATGTTTCTATAGCAACCTTTAAAAAAGTAGGCGCATCATAAACATCATTTTAAGCACGCTGCAGCGTGCATAAAATGATGTTGATGATGCGCCTACTTTTTTAAAGGTTGCTATGCTATAGAAACATTTGATCATGTCACAATACCGCACGATACGAAGTTAAGGCGTGTCTTTTTTGTTGCTGTTACCAAGCCTTTAACAGCTAGTTTAAAGTTAATATAAAAGTTGATTTTTATATCATTATAAAGATAATTTTGTATAGATTCAGAAAATCCATAAATTACTACGAAATCAGCCTCTGAACTTAGTGAAATAAGTCAAAAACCTAATTAGTTTAATATCATTTATTATCTGTATAAAAAAAAACACCAAGATATACACACGTTTTTGTCAACAATAGGTGGATTCCTATCAAGACCAATAAGTTCGAAGAGTTGGAGTGTGCTTGTTTTTGATTCAAGATGCCGTCTGACCAAGTTAATTGTTACCATTGTAAGAAAATCGTAGTGTCTAGTGTTGAATGTTTAAGATGTGAGGAATCGTTTCACCCTGCCTGCTTGGTTCAAGCAGGGGAGGCAAAGAGCAGGCTATGTCGGCATATTGACACTTAAGGGTTGCTGAGAGAGGTTGATATCCAAAACAAGCTGCTTCATAAGATGGCAACTAAAATTACATCCCTGGAAGAATGTATCAAAGAACAATCTGCTCAAATGGCTAAGGAAAATGATGGAACTTCTAAGTTAATATCTGAGCTGACAGATAAATTGTCTGATGTGGAAAATAGATTGATAAGGTTTGAGAGTAAATCAAGGTCTGACAATAATTCTGAACAGCATGTTATTGTGGAAGATGCGCAGCAATCTGATATTGTTGCGTTAGTGTCGAAGCAATTGAAAGATCAAGCCGATGAAATTGGTTCCAAGTTGGACAATGTAGTTGGTGCAATAAAGAGCACTAACATCGAGCTCGTCAAATTTTTAACCCAACATTCACCTCCCAGGACAACCAAGGTTGCTGTTGCTGAAAGACGAATTACCAGTGCAGTTTCCGATGTTTCTCGTCAACCGCAAAGGCTACCAGCTGCGGTCAAAGGCAATAATGTTGGTTCGTCTGAGATTTCGGCAGCAATTCCTCGGAAATGGTTCTACATTGGAAATTTAAATTCGGAGTGTACCATTGAGAACTTGACCAAACACCTAGAGGCCCATAAACTGCATCCGTTAAGCTGTGAAAAATTAAAAGGCAATGATGAACTTAAGGCATCATTTAAAATATCGGTTTCGCCGGCCCTTGAGAGTGCTGTTCTAAATTGTGACAATTGGCCATCCAATGTTATTGTTAAGCCATTTATTTTCCGGAAGGTATATAGGAATAATATTAATAATACTAATCAAAATAACAGAAATTTTCGTCAGGACAGCAACAACTACTATCGACGTCGGAATCAACAATTTCATTAGATTCCGACTCTTATTCTACTAACTCGTTGGATTATTTTAATGTTAATATCATTTATCAGAATGTACGCGGACTAAACTCTAAATTTACAGAATTTAATAATAATTTATGGGCCACATATGAGGAATGCGATATTATAGTAATAACAGAAACCTGGTTAGATGAAATAGTGAAGGATTGCGAATTTTGTCCAGTAGGTATTTTTAACGTTTACCGTAAAAATCGTAATTATGAACTTTCTGGTAGAACCAGAGGCGGCGGCGTTTTAATAGCTGCAAAAACCAAATTTAATATGTCCAGAATGGATATCGTCTTTATTGATGCAAATACAGATGTATTAATAGTTAAGTTATTTTTAAATGAACATAGTTATTTCTATATTGTAGCCGTATATATCGCGCCAACTTGTAATTTAAACTCTTATGAAAGACTGTACGATATTATTGAGCAGCAATATTACCTCTATGACTCTAAGTATATAATTTTAGGTGATTTCAATATGCCTCATCTTAATAATTTTTATGAAACTCAAAAAGCGGATACTTTGGTTCGGGGATTTACCAGTTTTTGTCTTTTCTTGATGCAGCTCAACTAAACCGTGTTTTGAATACTCAAAATCGTTTACTTGATTTAGTGATTAGCCAAGAGAATTGCAACATATCAAGAAGTCATAAGAGCCTTGTGAAAGAGGCTCAAGTTCACCGCCAAGGGATTAACCAAGTTTATATGTTGTATCTATCGCCCTCCGAGCGATAGAGCCTACCAAAGCTTTTTCTCAACACTAGCTACCACCTTTGACTCAATACAGGTCGATCACCCCAGTTCAGAAATAAACGTTCTGGGAGACTTCAATGCCCACAACACCAACTGGCTCAAACATCACAACAAGACCGACAACGAAGGTAGAGAAGCTGAAGCATTTGCCATCAGCTGCGGGCTTACTCAACTTGTAGACGAACCAACTCGAATCTCAGAGAGGGGCGAATTCGCCGCCCTCCTGGATCTTTTTCTGACCACCAATCCTGACCAGTACAAGGTTACAGTTGGTCCGCCATTAGGTACCTCCGACCACAAACTTATTACAACGGTTTGTGAATTGCCACTCATACAGAAGGATCCACCATTGCCTCGCAAAATCTGGCATTACAATTCTGCAAACTGGGACGATCTAAGGCAGTTTTACCTAGATTTTCCTTGGCTCGACGTCTGCTTTGCCACTGACGACCCGTCAGACTGCTGCGAAGAGATCATGCAAGTAATCTCCTCAGGAATGGAAGCATACATACCAAATTCCATCAAGTTACCATCAAAATGAAAGCCCTGGTTCGACAAAAGATGCGAAAGAGCTGTAGGAAGGAAACAGCAAGCCTATAAGTACTGGCAGCAAAATCAGACCGCTGAAAATCGCAATTATTTTATCGAAGCGAGAAACGAGTGCAAGCGTGTGATCGACGAAACTAAGGACAAACACAATCAAAGGATCAGGAATAAACTTTTGCAATGCCCCAGTGGCTCCAGGAATTTCTGGTCGGTAGCAAAGGCAGTAAGTAACAACTTTACAAAAACGTCTTTCCCACCTTTGACGGACGAACGTGGCATCACGGCGACTACAGCCAAGGAAAAAGCAAACATGCTCGCCAAAATGTTTTCATCGCACTCTACCTTAGACGTGCCCCAAAGCAAGACTCACCCCACTATACCGAACATCAACACCACCATGGCAGAAGTCAAGTTTTCTCATCGTGATATTCGCAAAATCCTTAAAGAACTAGATACGCAAAAGGCATCAGGACCGGACGGAATACCTGCCATCGTGCTAAAGAACTGCGCCAACGAACTAACACCTGTTTTTTCCAGGCTTTTTTCTCTTTCTTACAGAAAAGGGATTTACCCATCCTCTTGGAAAGTCGCTCGAGTGCAACCTGTTCCAAAGAAAGGCAAGAAAACCACGCCCTCAAACTATCGCCCGATTGCCTTGCTTCCAATAATCTCCAAAGTCATGGAACGTGTAGTCAACCAGCAACTACTCAAGTACCTCGAGAGCAACAGAATAATCAGCGATAATCAATATGGCTTTCGCAAAGAGAGATCGACAGGAGATATATTGGCCTATGTCACTCATATATGGAGTAGGGCAATTGAAAACTACGGAGAGTCTCGAGCGATTGCGTTGGATATTTCAAAGGCATTCGACAGAGTTTGGCATGACGGACTGCTCAACAAACTGCCGTCCTTGGGACTGCCCGCCTCTCTCTGCAGCTGGCTGGCCAGTTTCCTTAAGAACCGATCCCTACACGTTGCAGTCGATGGACACATCTCGGACACATTCACCATCAACGCGGGCGTGCCTCAGGGCGCAATACTTTCACCAACTCTGTTCCTCATCTATATTAATGACCTGCTGATCGAAACGAATAATCCTGTTTACAGTTTTGCAGATGACAGTACCCTTGTCTCCCACTTTAGATCAGAAAAACCCTTACCAGCGACTGAGACTCATCACCGCAGACAGGAGCAGATTACAGCAATTAATCAAGACCTGGAGAAAGTTCAAACTTGGGGCAACCGAAATTTGGTCCAGTTCAATGCAGCAAAGACCCAAGCAGCAACGTTTACTAAGAGGGCCAATACAGCGGGCCCTGACATCATTATGGCAGGATCGACCATTCCTTCATCCTCGTCAATCGGGCTGCTGGGTGTCTCGGTCAACAGCAATATGTCATGGCATGACCATGTTGCTAACATCGCAAAATCAGCCTCCCACAAGCTTGGTGCGCTATTTCGCAACAACAACTCTATACACCGCAGCAGTTGCTCTTGCTGTACAAAGCGCAAATAAGACCGTGCTTAGAATATTGCTCACATATCTGGGGTGCCGCACCAAAGCATACCCTAAAGCTGCTGGATTCTATTCAGAAGAGGGCTGTGCGTCTCGTCGGCGATCCGGAGTTGAGCCGGAATCTGGATAGTCTGGAACATCGCAGACATGTGGCCGAGATGTCTCTGTTTTACAGATACTTTCACGGCAGATGTTCCCAGGATTTGGCCCGCATAATCCCGCCCCTGGCAACTCCTGTCAGGCAGTCCCGACAGACGGCAGGAGCGCACCAGTTCGTCGTACAACTAGAAACACCTAGAACATCGCTTTACCAGAACTCCTTTGTCTGGCACACTGCACCACTGTGGAACTCACTTCCAGGACATCTGTTTCCCACTAATTACAACCTACAAATATTCAAGAACCGTGTCAATCAACATCTTCGCACACACACCGCTCGTCGAGCGCCATAGGATCTACCTTTAGTGTGTGTGCCACTGCCATAAAAAAAAAAGGATATTTTTCACCCTACCTTAAATATTTCTGTGTCGCTTGGGCATTTAAAGAAGGAAAAACAACTAAAAAATATTAGAGTTGGATATAATTTTAGAATGGGCAATTATGATTTGTTGTATCAAATCTTCAGGCAAACTGACTGGGAATTTTTGCAGTCCTATGTAGATGTGGATGCTGCTGTTCAAGGTTTTTATGATGAATTATATACTATCATTGATATTTGTATACCTAAATCTAAATGTAGTGGTAAACATTACCCTGTCTGGTTTAATAGTTCTATAATAAAAAAGCTAAAAGTGAAAAATAAATTACAAAAACGTTATGAAAATTTCAAATTACCTGACATCTATTCTCAACTTAAAATGATACGAAGTAAAACTAAAAAAGAAATAAAAAATGCTCATAAAAATTATATAGCATCTATAGAACAAAAAATAGGTGTGAATTCCAAAACATTCTGGTCTTATATTAACAGCAAAAAAGGCTCACTGCATATCCCTACTTCAATGCATCTAAATAATCAAAACTTTAATGATGGTGCTGCTGTTTGCAATGGTTTTGCTAGTTACTTTGACAGTGTTTTCTCCAACGAGGCCATAACTAACCCTAATATTATACATAATTTGAATTATTCTCAGGTGACACTCAGTATGGTTCAGATTACTGATGTGTGGGATGCATTGAAGGACATAAGGGTTGGTAAAGCAGTTGGGTTGGATTCTATACCCCCTTTCTTTTTTAAAGGTTTTTCAGATTTTCTCAGCTATCCTTTGCTGACTTTGTTTAATTTAAGCCTACAGACTAAAATATTTCCCACTTGTTGGAAACAAGCAAGGATAAGTCCAGTATTTAAAACAGGGGATAAATGTAATATTCAGAACTATAGACCATTTGCAATACTATCAACCCCTGCAAAAGTTTTTGAGCTTATTATAAGTAAACATATTTACAATAAATTTAAAAATTGTATATCTCTTCAACAGCATGGTTTTCTTAGATCTAGGTCCACAGTAAGTAAGCTAATCACTGCTACTCAAGACATCTCTAATACTTTAAATAACCGAGAACAAATAAATTTCATATATACAGACTTTGAAAAACCATTTGATAAGGTTTCTTATAACATATTGCTAGATAAATTGAAGTTTGAGTTTGGTTTTCATGATAATTTAGTTTTATTCCTAAAGAGTTATCTTTCTAATAGGGAAAATGTTGCTAATATAAAAGGTTATACATCTTCGCCATTTATTCCAACCTCGGGGGTTCCCCAAGGTTCAAATCTTGGACCACTCTTGTTTTTATTATTTATTGACAGCATCACAAAGGTTGTTAAAAGTTCGTCATGTTTATTGTTTGCAGATGATCTAAAAATTTACAAGAAAATTAAAAGCTATGCACATGTTTGAAACAGCTATACTTTAGTTATATAAGAAGTGTGTTGGAATATGCATGTTTAATTTGGAATCCGTATTATGATTGTTATAAGCAAAATTTACAACGTATCCAAAATAAAATGGCTCGTTACATATTCCATAAGGATAATGGGTACTATAGTACAGATATTTCTTCAATAACATTACATAATACTACTTATAACATTCAATCACTTGAGAAACGAAGAACCAAATTTGTCATAGAATATCTATTTAAATTAATTAATGGACGAATTGATGACCCAATATTTTTGTCATGTGTATCAATAAATGTTCCTTCATACAATATAGAAACACATTAAGTTTTTACCTCCCATATGTGGCCCACAATAATAGACATTTAAACTCACCTCTTTTTAGTATGTGTAATTCATACAACAATATACAAAATAATGTAGATATCTTTAATTTAAATTTGTCACAACTGAAAAAACTGTTAAATGACATATTATAATGGCAGATATGTTCATACATGCAGGGTACTATAGTTTTTCTATTGTAGTTGGATATGTACATAATAATATATTAATTTAATATTAATTTAGTCTTAGACATCTTTGTACTTTGTAATAGGATTAGTGCATTGTGTAATAATCTGTTAAGTGCAAATAAATAAAAAAATAAATAAATGTCAAATGTGACAGATTAATATATTCGCCAATATATCCCTTAAGTTTAATATTTAAAACATTTTTGAGAATGTGATGCATTCGTAATAAAAAATAGCGTATGATATACGTGTATAAGAGGCCTTTAAAGCCCTTGCGACTTACAAAACCCTCCGCTGCGCGTCGTGTTTTGAAATATGTCGCGCCTGCTTTAAAGGCCTTCTTATACACTTATATCATAATATACTATTACGCACTGCCCTAAATATCAGAAAATATGTCAGATTACGCATTAGTGCGTAAAGTCATTTACGCACTACGCTATAAAAATGCATATTTTTCGAACCTTGGAGAGTGCATAAAGTGAGTATTTTACGCATGGTAGTAGAGAAATTAATTTAAATTACACCATAATAGCCCAAACTTCTCTACAATGAAACACCCTATTCATTTTAAAAATAACTCACCGCATGACATCATGCGCGAACGCGGACAACCCTAAGCAATACCCACTCAATAAAAATGTGTTGTTGCTCTAAGACGCTTTAGTATCATTAATCTTACCTTGTTTAGTTATTTCATGTTGTTAAATTTCTTCGTGGATACGTAATACAAAAATCTTATCTTATACCAAAAAGGTGGCTAAAGCACATATATTATAAGGCCAATAAAAAAAAGACAGAAAAAACATATCACAAATATTTTTACACTATTCTGTCCAGAGGTGCCATAAATAAATTTCTTAAAAATGCAGACAATCAACTGTTGTTTGCCAAAAATTCGACGTTTTTGTTGAATTGTTGAGTGTAGGTATATGCATTATAATCAACTATTATTGTAAACCTTCTAACAAACTTACATACATTTAGATGACATCGTATTTGATTTTCTTTATATAATATCATGATGAATTTTACAATTCCATAAACAGTGAATGATATCAGATATCTATCTATTCTGTATTGTGCAAGTTTTTAAAATAATACATACTTTGTTATTGCCCCTGTATATTAACAGCCAAGTTAGTCTGATATACACTCGCATAATATTATTCTAAAATCCTTTAAAAGTCGTTTTATGAATTTGCATAGTTAAAAATGAAAGAGAATAGGAAATGTCAACCCACATTATAAATTTAAAAATACTGCCTTATATTACACATAAAAATATTTAAATTAAAAGTGGATGAATTATTTAAAATTCAATCTTCCGAATACCTGTACAGTTTTATCTCTATTAATGACTTTTATTGCCTTGATTAATCTCTATCTACCTATGGTTTTATTGAGACGTAGGGTAATTGATTATACCCCACTATAAATCCTACTTGCTCCAAATTTAACGACTGAAATTTAATATAGGTTCCTCCGGGTCATTTACTCAAAGTGGATTTAGTTCCGAAAGCGGATTTAAAACCGAACGGCAAGAAAATGAGAATAACTTAAATTTCACGCAAGGAGATTTGAAAGGTTCTTCATCAAGTCAAGGTAAGCATAAGTTTCATGATTATTGTACTATACGAGTATTTAGAAAGAAACTGATTTTCGTATAATTTCAAATCAATATATTATTTACCAGCATCTATATGATGGCTATAAAGTCGTTTTTCATGTAATCTGTAGACACCGACTCAATGACACTTACTTTTTTTGAAATCTCCATAGACGAAATCATCTGCTTAGCTACAGGAAACAAATGTTCATCATTTAATTCTCAGCAAACAAAAAACCTCATGCCTTGCCGGTCTTTTGAACCTTGCTCTCAAATATGACCGAAAATAGTTTTCTTTCTAAACCTGATTCAGGCAATCTAAATTTGAAAATATTCTCAGATGCCTAGAGAACGGAGTCTAAAACCCACGTTCCCCCATCTTATATACCCAATATTTCCACAACAGGACTCTCAAAAATTGAAGTACAATTTGCTTTGCACTAAATTTAGCCGTTTGGATTCCGGAACCTGTTAAAATATCCAAAATGATATTTTCAAACGTTAATTTATTAAAAATAGTTGATTTTAGAAGCAATCAAAATATTCACCTTTTTACTTAAATCTTGGTAACGCGATAATATACATAAAATTTCACTCACAAAAAATACGGTGTGGTCGAAATGTAGGAAACAAATGTATAATTCTGAGGAAAATCCCTCGATCTCGCTAATTTCCTTTTTTTTTTGGCAGGTAAATTTTCAAATTATTTTTTATTATGCTGATTTCCCTAAAAAAAAAATCCGGACTGAGGCCACCTTGCTACATTTTAGGTATAGGGTATATAATACATCGATGCTAAACTGCAAAAGGCCCTAACTTACACTTTTCTAAAATAAGATATTTATATTAGTGGAACAAGGAAAAAACTGCTTTCATTTTAAATTAGGCCTAATCCTATAAGTTAAATTATGACTGAACTATCTAAAAAAGCATATGTTCTAACCACTGCAAAAAATTGTTTTTTTTTGTTTTTCTGTTTTTAAAATAATATTTTAAAGAGAAAAAAGATTTATTAGCAAAAGTTTCAAAGTCTTTAAAATATTCCTAATTTTCTGCAAATTCTTGTCACTCAGAATTAAATTGCTGACAATTTGAAGCATTGTATATTTAAAAGTAGGTAACACTATTATATTCAGTCTTTATGCAAATAGTAGAAATTTGATTATTTTTTCCGTTATAGGTTATGTGGCTTAGAGGTTTTTGTCTCGGCATGATTGATGATTAGGTTTTTTGTCTAGGCTTGTTTGACAATTAAGTCTTTTTAAAAGTATTTTTTATATAGAGTTGTGACTACATTTTTATTTTACTCTAAAACATAATTTATTCATAGCCAGTGCTAACCTGAATATTAGGCCATTTAAATGGAGAAGTAAAGTAGTTATGAGCTTTCGTCGCATCAATTATTTGGTTGCTTTAACGGTTAATTTTTTAAAATCAATGTAAAAACCTAATAAAAAGCAGAGTAATCAAAATATTACAAATTACAAAAACAGAACAGATTAAAGACATAGACAATAATGAAAAATTGTTCCAAACGATCAAAGGAAACACTGAGGAGAAGAATGAAGATAAGGGCAGTGATGAAATTTTTTATAATAAGTGAAGAAAGCACCTATATAGGCAACAAAATCAAGAACGATTACGAATAGATATTTAATAAAATGCCAAGGAGAAGAATAAAGACAGATACAACGACGAGGAAACGTTTGAAATGGGAAAAGAAAGCTGAGACTGGAGGAAAAAAAACAAAGAAAATTACTCTCTAATGACCAGCACTTACTTCGAAAGCATCTACGGTAGGAACGAAAATAAGAACACTGTCGAAAAAATGTTGCAATTAACCAAAAAAAAAGCACCGTGAAGGAAAATGGTAACATGGATAATGATTTGAGGATTTGTAATGACGTAGAACCGGTGGAAATATTCCTGTTAATAAGGAAAAAGGGTTAAAAATGAGGATTCTTAAAAACAAAAACTAATAAGAACAATAAAACAAGTATGTACTACTAACGTAAAAAAATAATTTGCAACCAGCAATAACGAAGTTAATATTGAAAATTGTAATAAATGAAAATAAGGAAGGAGCTACTGCTGTTGCAGATATTGAATACGAAATAAATATAAACGGGGAAGGTAGTAAAAAATAAACACAAAGACCAAAGGTAATTACGCCATGATGGAAAAAATACTCTTCATCAAAAGGAAAAATAATATCATCCCGAATATTAGAACCAAATCTTTGCAACTCATGTCAACATGATTGCAAAAGAAATTTTTCTAATGAAGAGGATCAAGACATTTTCAACCAAGAAAAAAAAATATTTTTGTCATCATGTATGAGCAATGAAAATGTAAAAAGAAAGTACACAGAAAACCCTGAGATATCTCACGAAAATGTACAGGTAACAAAAAAATTGAACTAAATAAAAAGCTCGCAGACAATTTTTTCTGTCACCTATAAACATAAAAGAAAGCGAATAAGAATATTATGTGTTAATAAGACAAGTTTAAGAAGTCCAGAAAGGGACATGAGGGCAAAGAAAACCAAATTCGAAAATAAGACCAAAGAAGAAACTCAAAAGCAGTTTCTATAACGTATCAAGGTGCTTCCTGCAGGTCCGTCGCACTATTGTATAAGAATAGTATTTACCACCTGAATTTAAAAATATAACAAGATTATACATGTTGTACAAAAAAAATGCACGCAAGAAAGGGGATGCTGTCTAATTAGTCAATCTATTTTCAGAAAAAGTCTTCAAAGTTCAACATAGGGTAGGGTACAAAAAACGAAAAATGTATATTTGTATAGAATACAAAGAACAAGAGGCTTTGAATTAGGAGAGTGAAAAAGATAATAGGCAAAGGAAGAAAAATAACTGGCCATTAAGTGTACCTTATTGATAAAAAAATGAAATTTGGATGGATTTCTGTGCGAAAGTTTTGATATGCAAAAGGTACTCAGCACACCTCTTGAAAAGCCTATAACCAAACAATTTATGAAGCAGACACTCGAAATGTCTATTGTTTCTTGTGGAGAGAGGCTAGTGGGAGAAGAAGTGCGATCTGTATTATACAAATACCTTAGACTTGTTGACGAAGCTGCAAGTATCAAGGAAATCGTTTTGTATTGTGTATCCGTTAAAATAAAAATCGACCCGTAATGACTGTGCTGGCGTTTCTTTTAAAATTTGCAAGAAACAACATCTATAAAAATTACTTTTCTCTACAAGCGTGCGGAAAGTACACTTTCCGCACGGATGACTGTGCGGAAAGTTGCACTTTTCCGCACGCAAATGCTTTCCGCACGCTCAACAGTGCGGAAAGTAAAATATTGAAGTCTTTACTCATATACATTTTATTTGCATTTTTTTAATGAAAAATAAACAATAACAAATAAAATTATTTTAATGTATAAAATTACTTATTATTTACATTTATATTGAAATTACAGTGGCCTGCATTTTGTAAACTTATTGCCGATGCAGAGAGATCCTACGTTGACTGCAAATTAAGGCATGTTCTTTCATTTTTAGTATCTCCTATTAATGAACATGGATGAGATTCTTCAGCAATATTAATGGTATTGGTATTTTGCATGGAACTGCTTGCTTCTGATAATGCCAAAATTTTATTTGATGTACTGTTTTTTGTTTTCAATCGATTCCTTTATGTAGGTAGCCTTCTGCTACGCTACTGG